>APFE031408131.1:13846-33840 GCA_000404065.3 Pinus taeda
AGATTGGATAAATGAAGCAAGGGATGAATGGAAGAAGGACGAAGAAGTATGGCCACTCATTCAAAAGTTGTAGAAGATTCCAATTCAAACAATATTGCCAGAAATTGAAGAGGAAGGAAAAATCATATTGGAACCTGGAGCAGTCACAAAAACAAGAACCCGATAGATATGAAATTGATCAATTTTAGAGTATCTCATCAAGTGGAAGAACTTACCCACTGAAGATTCCACATGGGAGGAAAAGAATTTTATACAGAAGCATCAAAACTACTCAAGCGTTGAGGACAACACTTTTTGAAGGAGAGGGGCATGTTAGGCCCCTATACTACTAGTGTAACCCCTTTATTTTTTAATACAACCTCTTATTATATTGTTGTACCCATGCTTCCCATATTGTTCTTTGTGCCCCATGGAAGCCCACTTTTGTTATTTTGCCCTTACAATTATTGTTATGTCGACTCTGTTATATGTGACCTCTTAGATCCTATATATAGAAAGGAGGTCTTTCATTTATCATCAAGAATTGTTCATTTGTGTAATGTAAAGGAGGTTGCCCCCTCGAAGAGGCTGAATTATAAGGCATTGATCTATCTTTTCTATCTTTTTGTGAGCTGGTTTCATAACACATATATTTCATTTGTTAAGTGGGCATTCTCTCAGGGGATGTTTATTGCTAAACCAAGAGAATAATATAGCTAAATCTTGTTCTACTTCAAGTTGTTTCTTATTTTCTTGCAATACATCAATATGAGAGGAAAACGAGCTCATAATATCAGTTTTAAAATTTTCCAACAAATTTCCAATTACTGCTCGTGTTGCCCCAATATTGGCTGACTTCAGAATCCTAGTAGAAGCATCATGTGTCATAGGCCTGCCTCTTATTGATCATATGGACCTATTTTGACAGAGTTGAACAATGTCATCATAAGGCTCCTTGGAGATATCTCTCTTCCATAAATGGTTTAGCATATATCAAGGCAGACATCCCACATTCCTTTTATCAAAATTGTTTTAACTATTTCCTTGTCCATATTACTATGTTGAGATCTCTACAAATTACATTGAAGGAACTCAACATACTCTTCCAAGTTTCAATCTCGTGTTTGAGTGATTTTGAATATCTCATCCTTCTAATCTATAAAATGACAATAATCCTGATATTTTTCTAAAAATATCTTCTTCATTCCATTTCAGGAGGTAATAGATGCTCCATCGGGCCCCATAAACCATCTAAGTAAAACCTATTTTAATGTGGCTAAAAGCAATTTTAAAATTTTTTCGTTGGTGGTATAGTCATAACTCCTATAGAGGACATAAAATCATAAAATAAATGTATCTTGATCTTCTGTAATTATACCTTGAAAAGTAGGAAGTGTAGACAAAGGGATGTTCTTCATTGGGGCCTATCCCTAGAGGTTTCCAATAGGGAAGTAGAAAGTGGTAACCTAACTACTTTCCTTTTGATTTTTTCTAAAATCTTGGGAGTTTTGTGCAGCTATTACAGCTGACCCTCCCAATGGAGGATATTTCTCCCTCCTAAGTTATGGGGATTACTCAAGTTGTTCAAGATGTTCAAGTTGCTCAGATTTTTTAAGTTGTCTAGGTGGTCCTAAAGACTTCACAACATCCTCTGCAATAGAATGCTCAACAGGCTATTTCACCACACCCCCTAAATCCAAAATGTACTGATCAAGTTTATGTTTTTTAGGATTTGATTCTAAGTCTCACTCATATGTATCCCCTTGTCCTTCTATCAAATATTGATATCCATTCCTTGTTGATACAGATGGACTAGAAACTCTAGGGCTTGTCTCTGAGATTGAATGTTCATAAAAAATTTCTTCCTTAACATGTGCACTCAGAACATAAGACTCGAGGGATGTTGGCCTATGTCGAGCAGCTTTACCTGATCCTTTCTTCTTAGGTGTTACTCCCTGAGTAAATGATTTTGCTTCATCTTTTGAGATGATCTTTTGTATAAATGTTACTCTTCCCAAATCCTAGTTCTTCTTCTTTCTTCCTCATCCTCACCTACCTGCATGTTTAGTTTTTTGGGGGGCATCATATTTTTCTTCTTCACTATTCATGTAATGCAATCCTATGTGCTCTGACTCTTTGCGGGGTCGATGCCACTTTGATATGTTGAAGCATTGTGCAAGTTCTTACCTCTCATCTTACCACCCAAAAATCTCAAGAGTCAAGAAAACATCTACCATAATTTCAATCAATGCATCTAAACTAGTCACACGTATGCACCTCTAATAGCCTCCCCAACAATGATGCCAAAATGTTGGGCGAATCAATTTCCCTTTTAATTCAAAACCATTGATCCAACACTCACATTAATTTTCAATCCGGGTAGGATTTTTATTTGAAGGATATCATGAAAATTATACGCAGGAACAAATGGAAACTAGTGCTAATAAACCCTCAAAACCAATCGTTGTAATGTCACTCTCAACAATCAAAACACACTACTTGTTACACTCAAAATCTCGCTCACACTTTTAGAAACATTTAAAAAAAAAGACATGCATTGCAAAATAAAAATCACTCTGTCACATAATCTCTTTGACTCAAAGAAACAACACTCCTCGAAACCATAAAACTCAAGAAATTGTTGAAACACCCATTCAATTCAATAAACAAACTAAGAAGTTGTAACAAAAATCAAAATAAACATCACACTATTGAAGAGACTAGTTTAGGACCTATGTTTTTACACAATAACAAAGATTGGAATTCCACAACTATTCGATGTGTGAATAATATTACAATATTAATAGTAAATAACACATGAATTATAACTAAAGAAATAAACACACTACTATAATACCTCTCTAACTAGTGATCCCTACTAAGAAGAAGGGTCCTTCCTTCCTAGCAGGGGTTGGTAAATTACACAACACACAAGCTACTCGAAAGAAAGGTATGAAGCCACGAATGGTAGAGATTTGCATTAATGAAAAGTTAAAGTATTTGATTACAATGTTGGTACTCCCTCTTCTATTCTCTTCTATCTGTGCCTCATGGGTAGAGAGTACATTCTTTTATAATTCCAAAATACATTCATGTTTTTGAAAGACAAGATCATCATGAGAATATCTCGATTCCAATGTGATCTAAATCAAGAACATACAATAATTGTGTTTTAACAAAAAACCCTAGTTGAAACCAAGTTGTAACAGCTTATCTAATTTTACAATGTTTTTTCAATTGAAAAACATAATTGTTTCAACTAGGCCAGTTGCACTGCCAACGAGTGTCTCCTTCGATGGTTGAGCTAGCTCTAGCCAAGTGTCTGTCCAAACCAGTCTTTATTACTAAACATAGGAGAACGTCTAAAATGAGTTCAACATGTATCAATAACATCAACAAAGTCTTCACTTCATTCTTTGGTGAGAAAAAACTAGGAGATGTAATCATGTAATAGCACCTCAACAAGCCACACCCCCTGTAACAACGCTTTGTCAATTTATTAATAAACTTTTGTAAAGCAGTTAGCTTCTAGGTCAAATTACAAGTAAAAATAGATAATAATGACGACATTTGGAAAGGAAACATGATGAATGTAATAGTGATAAGGTGTGACTTTGAGAGTCAAAATGATAAGGAAAGGTAAGAAAAATAGGTGTAAAAAGGTGCCAATTATGTGTCCCAACAGAGCCTACGAGAGGTTTAGGTGGACCCCAGCCCCCCCTTTTTAACTATTGGGAGGATGGGGGGTCTGCAATGAATATAGGTTGTTTATTAAATCCTAATAGTCACACCATGATCTCGAGCTACATAGGGTTTAGCCATTGGCCATGCAAGTGCCACATGGAATTGTCTGATTGATTTGACTTTAAATGGGCATCATTTTGATCTGGGCATCGAGATAAAAATTATATCTCCGAAAAGATATTGATGAGTTGGATGTAATGGTAGTGCATGAAGTTAATTTCACTAACTATGGTGAAGAAGAAATTTTGTAACCCAATTTCCATAATGTGACCATGGAAGTTGGGTTAGTTCAAAGTAAAACTTTCCATTCAACGTGGATTAATCCAAGGGTGTGGGAGGGGGAATTAAAGAGTGGTATTAGAGTGCCAAAGTTCAACACTTGGAATGAATGGGCCTTGGACAATAAGTAAATAAATAAATAAATGATTGATGCATGCAATGTGTGCCGCTTGTAGTATTTTGATTATGAATTGCATACTAAATTGAAATTTGGTGTTTCAAATAGCCTTGCATCCATATACTTATTGTAGATTTTCCAAGGTGGTGGGTAAATTTGTTATTTATATATTTTTGGTTAACAACTATGTGTGTGTGACAACATATAAGAAGACACTCGGGAACAAAAAAGAGCAAAAAGTGATGAACAAAAGAATAGATCAGTACAACAATAATATATCCAAGCATGTTTAGGATGACAAGTCATTGGTGAAAAGGAGAAAGGAAGGATCCCCTTACTAGATGGACAACCTTAGGAGTTTAAGGGGCTAAATTAATAAGTTGCAAGGTTAACAATGAGAAGATTATCAAATCTCAAGAAAAGTGAGCAAAATTAGATATAGTAATATTATAAAGCTTGTCAGATTTGCAAACATAGAAACAACATGAAATAGGCATCAGTTATCTATGGAAGTATAAATATAAGCAAGGCTCATCAGGACTTTGGAAGCATTAGTTAAATACTAATGGTGCAGAAGGAAGCAAATCTAGAAAATACATAGACAAGAAAGTGAGGATATAGTGAGAGGTGGAACTCCACTAAGTACTCTAGTGAGGAGATCAGGTAGTCATGAGAAGTTTTCTAGTGTTGCAACTGAAAGGCAGTATCAGTAGAAAAGGAAATAAATATTTCATGCTTGAAGAATTTAAGAAGGAAAATCCTACTACATTCGATGGATAGGTGAGGAAGGCTGAGGAAGCAAAAGATGATGATTTCTAAGAATGAAGAAGTATTTTAGGGTGCATGATTACTCTCATGATATAAAAGCAAGAGTATCCATTTTCATCCTAAAGGGTGTGACTAATATCTAGTGGAAAGATTTGAAGAATGTAAAATGTATCAAAGAGATAATTGTCTTGGAGGAGATTTGAGAACTATTACAGGGAAAAGTACCCATATTAAATGTGCAATGCAACAAGGACAAGGAATTTTATGAGCACAAACTAGGGCAGCTGACAACTGATGAATACACAACTAGATTCTTGGAGATGTTGAGGTATGTGCCTTAACTCAAGGATGAGAAAGAAAAGATCCATAGGTACCTCAATGGACTCCCACGAGAATTTAGGGACAAGATAGAATTTGATGAGCCTAAAACATTGGGGTGTCATTAGGAAAATGAAGTATTGTTGTGCGTAATCCAAGCACAAGTATGAGTTCAGGGCTGATTAGAAAATCAGGGGCAAACCCAGTTTGAAAGGGAAGGGAAATAAAACTATAGGACATCAACGAAGTAGTAATGTGAGGTTCACCAATCCTATAAGGAGTGAGCCTCAAAATAAATCCATTACTACTAATCAATACCAACTCTCTAGGCATGCAAGAGAGGAAATAGAGGGGTCGAGAAGAAAACCCATATAGTGTTGGAAATGTGGGGAAGACCACCTATGGAGTGATTTCCCTAAGCAACATAATAATGGCCCACAACTATACATTGTAGGAAGCAAAGATAGTGAATGATGTGGCTCAGGGTGTACTACACATCTATGTAGTGTTGGAAAATAAGCAGGCCAATCACCAAGCCTTAATGATTGAAATGAAAGGTATGGTCAGTAACCAATTTGTTTCAATTTTTATTGACCTTGGCTCAAAGTTCAGTTATGTAATTCCGCAAGTTGTAGGAGACAACCCATGAGAGGTCATGGTTAGTTCAGTTGGCCCCAAGAACTAAGAGATGAGTAGAATATGCGGCTAAGTCATGCCCAGTCATGATAAACAACATGCCCACATCTGCAAATATAAACATGTTGTCGTTGGGCTCATATGACATGCCATCAATTCATAGAACCAAAGTAAACTACTACAATAAGTTTACATTTACGGAGTGCCTCAATGATAGAGGGTAGGGCACAATGTTGTAGGGAAAGAGAAACCTTGTGATGGTTAGGAAAATAACTACATTACAAATGAAGAGGTGCAGCAGGAAGGGGTGTGAACTATACACAGTCCAAGTGAATAGTGAATCATATGATGGAAGAGATAGAATGGAGGAGCACTCAATAAAAAAACAATTTAGCAATGTATCCCTCGAGAAAATCCCAGAATTTCCACTAAGAAAGGAAATGAATTAGTCCTTTGCATTTCTAGTTAGTGTTGTCGGTAATTGATGCCCAAGATAGATTTTGGGAAACAACTAAATAATCCTTGGTTGGGATGAGATAAAGAGAATTGTTATGCCAGCTTGCAATGAACTAAGGTATCGCTCTTTATCTTCATTTATATAGTGTATTAAGTATACTATTATTTTCCTATTATTTTCCCAAATTTATATGTTTCATAATTGAAAATAAAACTTTGGTTTCCCATTCTTATCAAACTATATGTTGCATATTTGAAAATAAATCTTTGGTTTCTCATTCTTATGAATAGTTTGATGGTTGCTTTAATGAAATGATTTGTTGAGACTATATTGAAATTTTATGTGTTTTAACATGTCTAGATGAAGTTAAGAAACAAATTTAGGACTACTCTAAATTTGTTGTATAGAAATAATTATCAGATCTATGTGTTGGTTAAGATTGTACCCTAAGCATTGTGATATTCATCTCTCCTTCAAGGACATTTTTATTATCTATATCCTTGAGCATGCCTAGTGAAAAGGTTGAACAAAATTGAAGTATTTGCTACTGCAACAAATATTTCAGATTCAGCCCTAATTCCAAAATTCATATGAAATAGATCTAGAGCACCTCCAGTAAATGAGGTGAAAATGCAAAAGTTATTTAAAGTGAAGATTTCCAAACTTTCCACGAGGACTAGGTATCATCCTTGGTGTTGTGGTTTTTTGCTAAACACCCCATATGCATGGGGTCAATACCAAGTATGGACCCTTTGAACCAATGTTACTTGGGAGCGGGAGCGAAAATGGGTGCGGGAACGACATTTTCAAAAGCTTCTAGTTTGGCAGTGAATCCTGGAGCGTTTTTTATATAACATTTTTATTTTTTATATTTTTATATTTTGATACATATATTTCAACAAAAACATGTAGATTGAACCATATAACAACAATCATCTAGAAGTTATAATCTTCATCGACCACGTCCACAAGTTAGTAACATAGTAACATACAACATATTGAGTCTCGTGATTCATCAATCTTAAAGTTTCAAGCTTTCAAAATTCAATACATAACATTTATCATCATTAATCACCAAAGTTGTACTTGTAAGCTAAGTGTAACCATTACAACAAAATTACAAATAATATCTAACATGAAATGAAATGAAACAACTTTCAACTTTCATGAAGCATCATATTCATAATTCATTACTAAGGAGTTATAATTGCCAACTTCAAACTTAAATTGTCATATATTGTTTAAAAAAATATCATAATAAATATGAAAGAGTCAATAGTTATAAAAACTACTAGAAACTAGAAAAGACAAGTAAATCTATTATCTATTGCTTATGCTTGGGCCTCTTGCCACCACGAAAAATGTCTAGCTTTTTAGTCTTGTTGGAAAATCAGGATCTTTGTCATTAATATCACCCTCTAAGCATTAATATTCAGAGGTATCTTTTTCATTAACTCTGTATTTGTAAAGGGATATTTGTCATTAATATCACCCTCTAAGCACTAACATAAGATAGAAAAAGCATAGCATGTCAAGTCAAGATTTTGTTTGAGTGATGCATACATTTTTAAGAGGGTCATGATAGAGGAGTTCGACAACCAATGTCACTAACATCAAGGTACATAAAGGGATTGGTGCTCTTGATTAAATACGAGTTCCATACCCTAATACATGAAAAAATTCAATGGAAACCTTGCAATCCTGAAAAACTGATAAGTCTGCTGGATTTTGAGTGAAATCTAAAATTCTACTTTCTCCGTATGAAATCCAATGAGGTCGGAACCATTCTCAAACATCCTGAGTCATTTCATGGTAAAGTTAAAAATTTAAGTAAAAGGATGAAAATGAAGATTAATTCTTAAACATTACAATGAATTGCATATCAATACTAGGGCCATAGGCTTGATCATTAGGTTGCCCCACTCAAAACTTATTTGTTTCTTTGAAAAAAAATTGCATTTCGAATATTACTGAATTTTTTTTTTGCAAAAAATGTTAAACGCTCTCGAAAAGGCAAGGAGCGGTTTTTTTTCTTTAGGGAGCGTGCTCCTAACCCACTCCCTAATCGTTCCCGCCTAGAGCATGGGTTGGGAGTGGGATCAGGGGGGTGCTCCCCGCAACACTGCTTTGAACAATTGATCATTGGGATCAACCCTATTGACGGAGTGTACCATAGCCATCAAACCAATAGTAGAGACCCCTGATATCAAGGAATGATATTGGGTATCATCCCTGATATTGTGGTCATTACTAAAACCCCAACATGGAAATTGTTGATATTGCGTATTGATCCTCACAAGGTTGATACTTGGGATTGACCCAATACCATGTATTGACTCTTGTGGTGTTAAAAGTTTGAAAGGATCTTCACCAAACCCCTCGCACAAGCTATACATACCTTTAATACCAAGGTCAAAATCTAGTATCGACCACAAGGGGGAGATATCTTGTGATACAAGGTATCAAACTCACCATAGGGTTGATGTTTGGTTACAGATATGCAACAAACATGAAAAGGACATGTTTAATTAGATAGAATATTGGTTCAAGCAAATCACTGAGCTTGTAGCAGACAAGAGGATAAATTATCTCATCTCTGTGAAGAGTAACAATGTATATTGAATACCTATTCTACTTGACATTACAAAAGACCACTAGCCAGAGCCAAAATCTGGCTCTATTACTTCATGGCTTATAAGTAGAAATGCTAAAATTCTATCATTTATGGTATGTATTCCGCTTGACAAGGTCTATACTCTATAAAGTCATAGGTATGCCCCAAGATGTTTCTACCAGAAATTATTTCCATAAATATGTATATGTAGATGTAAGCATTTCTAGTAGCTACCAAGATTGCCTTCAACTATTTATTGTTTATCCCTTCTTCATATTGAGAGAATTTCATGCTATAAATAGGATTCATTTAAATGACCAACTCCCAAATAGACAAACACCAAACCAGAAAATAATATTTCCATTATCATATGTCTATATAATGCCAACACAAGCATTATTGAATAATTACCAGACATGTTAAACTAGAGGTTGTAGGTCTATATAAAAATAATAAAGCACCATTCAAAAGGGACATACAGCCACAACTTTAGTTGTTTCTAATACAATCAAAGTCTACAAGATGTGAATAAATGACTAAACCAAGGCCTCCCATGCATTGGTTATCAATGTGGCTGAAGAATGTTTCCTCTGGAAACAAGAATTTGCTAAATACATAGCTCTCCAAAAAGTTTGATGTAGAGCAGGATTTGTCTCTGGCAAAAGGGTACAGGGGAATCTTCAACACCATAGTGTGGAGTGAGAAGAATCCATGTCATTTCACCAATGATCTGCCCACACTATCTGAGTTTCCTCATCAAGAACTCTCCTCTCACATCCCACTTCTCTTAGATCACTGCAAATTTCATGCTACAATATGTCTACATACTGGATACCCAAACAATAGAGTGTACCAGAAACCAAAATACTTGCTAATTATCTAGAAGCCAAAAAGCAAGAAGCAAGCACATGCTTGTCGTCATGAAAGTAAACAACAGTTGCCTATTGCAATAAGATTTACTAAGCATCCACAAATAATGTAGGTGTGATCAACATTAAAATGATGGATAGAGTTCCTGAACCAGACAATTTCCACAGAATGATCTTTGACATGAACTGGTAATGTGACATTCTATATCTGTACATGGGTTTACAAACACTTTTGTGTTCATGAGCACATTGTGATTTTCAACTGTTACTTGGCTCAATGTATAACACGCATAAATTGAAGCTCATAATGATTGCATCTTTAGATGCTGAATCTATAGCTGTTGGGGCTACCAAGAGATGCTTTCAGTAGACTGAATCTGCTACTGCGTCATCTTTCCTTTCCATAAAAATCAAGTAATGACTAGCATATTGCTCTGAGTGTAGAATATACATTCCTTCCCCTGTTCCTCCTCATCATTCAACACAAAGTTTGTGGTAGGCACATAGCATTCCTCCTCTGAATACCCCAACAAGGAATCTAGTGTTGTGTAAACTTTCATAGATTCAAGGTTTGATCAGTCTCGTGAAAGGAATGCATAAACCTTATTATTTACCTCTATCAAGCTACACCCTTGTGGCTTTCTCGCCCCCTTCCCTTTCATCTTTTCTCTAACCTTTGCTCCCTCGACCCATCTTCCAGATGCAGCGTAGATATTAGATAGTAGTACATAGCTTCCAGCTTTGTCAGGTTCCAAATGAAAAAGGTACTCTACTGCATGTTTTCCTAGCTCAATATCGCAGTGAACTCTACACGCCCCCAACAAGGCTCCCCAAATAGTAGCTCTAGGGTCTAATGGCATTTTTTCAATAAACTCTTGTGCCTCATTGAGATGTCCAGCATGACCAAGGAGGTCCACCATGCATGCATAATGCTCCATTCTGGGTGTAATTTTGTAATCTTGAATCCTAGACATGAAAAAATTAGGTCCCTTATCCAACAAGCCTGCATGACTACAAGAAGATAAAATACAAACAAAGGTGATGTGGTTTGGGTTCATGCCTATTTCCTTCATTTGGGCAAAAAGTGGATGTGCTTCCTCTCCATGGCCACGCATTCCGTGTCCAAAAACCATTTCACTCCATGAGATGACATTCCTTTTAGGCATTTGGTCAAATTGCTGACGTGCAATCTGCAAATGACCACATTTAGAATACATGTCTATGAGGGTAGTTCCCACGGCCACGTTTGATTCAAATCCAGTTTTTATTATGTAACCATGAATGCACTTACCTTGTAGCAAAGCTGCCGGATAAGA
The DNA here is from genome assembly GCA_000404065.3 of Pinus taeda. Classification (NCBI taxonomy): domain Eukaryota; kingdom Viridiplantae; phylum Streptophyta; class Pinopsida; order Pinales; family Pinaceae; genus Pinus; species Pinus taeda. The sequence continues at coordinate 24,945 of APFE031408131.1, forward strand.
ATATGTAGGAACCATACTCACAATGGTGACTGAATTCAATTTCACATTTGCTAGCTACATTTTCCGAAACAGAGCCAAAGCCTCAATTGGTTGTCCACCCAAGACATAACTAGCAATCATGGCACTCCATGAGACCACGTTTCTGTTAGGCATGTCATCAAATATTTGGCATGCAACTTCTCCTCTCTCACACTTAGCATACATAGCAACAAGAGAATTCCCCACAGAAACATCAGACTCGACACCGCATTTAACCACATCCGTATGGATGCACATACCTTGTTTCAAAAATCGTAAATCTACACATGCTTGAAGCGCACTGGACATGGTAACTAAAGAAGGTATCAAACCCACTGTTAGCTCTGCCACATATTTTGACATTTTGAGGATTAAATACAAGCTTGGCCATATTTTCATGCTCAAAGGAGAACTTGGACCGGTCATCTTCATTCTTCTCCTTTACCCCACCTATTCTCTCTCACCCACGTTGCCTCCTTTTTCCTCTAAAACCTTGCATAAACCCATATTCCCTCAGGCCCCGAGCGCAGAGCTTAAACCATCATGTAACCATGTCCACACGATTGCGTTCCTTCACAAATCCTCCACCACAATCTTAGCCATTGATCTCCGTCACCCTAATCCAACGGCCCTCCCATCATGTTAAACAAACTAACCTGCACAATTAAATCCCTACCGCCTAATCATATTTGCCGTGATCGGATGGCATTCCCTCTTCCCACGCCCGCGAAGTAACAGCCCGTTAGTGCGCGATGGAGATTAGTTTCCGATGCCATGCGTCACATGATGATTAAGATCGCGCACCCTTATACCTTTATTGCCCAACCCCAATGCCGGTGCGATCAATACCACCTGCTACCAAAACTGCCCTTCCCACACAATAAAATCTGCACGTCTTCAACTCCGAATAACCATTGCATCTGTCCACCCGAGATCTAACGGCCTGTGTCCACTCTGCACCCATATCTCCTAGTACTCCTTGCCAAGCAATCCCCGTTGTTGATCCACACGATCTAATGGCCAGTTTCACTCCGCCATCCGACTTTTCCACCCACTGTGCAGTCCACGTACCTTAACCATTCCACACTCCTGAAAGGACGAAGATGGCCAGTGTCTAGTACTCATTGCAGTTTCTCCTCAACAACCACATTCAACAGGCAGGATGGCTGAGAAGGAAAAGGACTGACCTCGAGGAGATAAATGCATTCAAAAGTTATGGAATTTCATCCTTTACGACACTCCAGCCACCTGAGAGTACAGCAGAACACCCGAGGAGATCAATTTCATCTGCTTCAGCAAGCAATTGCATTCAGAAGCTCCATCCGGCAGTTAAAGCGGTTCGTCGTCGATTATGACCCCTCCATACTTAGAACGACCGAGTGCCTTTATAATGGACTCTATATATACCCAAAAACCAGATGTAATCAGGGTTGATGGTTGTTGTGTTGATGTAAGGTTCAACTTCTCGAGACTATAACTGATTTGATACTTGCAGCGTCTCATCTTCATTTTCAGCTAATACAAGCTTGTTTTGTTGTTCATTACTCACTTTCCATTCCTATTTTGTTCCAGGCCATACCTGATATGCTTTTTTCCTGAACTTTTGAGGTTTAACATTAGAGGAGTTGTCATCCTATCTCTATGTTAAAGTCTTGTATTTATCAGTGAATGAGTTACTCAGGTTTCTCTTTCACCTAGTGACAGAGAGCTGTCATCTTGTCTGTGCATTAGAGAATTAGATTTGCAAACCTCTTTACTGGTTGCAGCTGGCCATCACAAGGTCTTGTGCATCTGCTGGTGTAGTCAGTATTCTCCATATTCACCCAATCCTCAAACTGTGAGTAATTGGTGGTCTAAAGCCTTGTAGTCTGGGGGTGTTCACGCATGTCTGGAGTCAAGCAAAGTAGAAGTGGTTATTTAGCTTGAACAAGCATCATTCCTTCCATTCATTCATCTGCAACATTAACTTGGATTCGTAATGTTCCCGAGCATCTCCGAGCTACAACCTAGGAGACTTTCTTGGGTTGATAACATTAATTAGCTTCGTTGCCGGGGAGAGGAGATTGAAGCTCAGCTTCCCTGGAAGAACAACACAATTCCAGCTTTGATGATAGACAAAGCCTGGTCATATTTCTGGTTGTAATCATCTATCTAGCAACTCTACTGGAGAACCAACTTAGTGGCGACTCCACATTACAGTTTTGGCTCAGTTTGTGAGGCATACCCATAGAAATCCTCAGAAATCACTAGTTGACCAAGTGCCTGACCTTGAGAAGATCGTTAAGCAGAAGAAAACATCATAGAAAGGAGCATCAGGATCAAGTAAGCCTAAGAAATATTATGTATCTATGCAGGAGAAGATTATAGCTGAGAATGTACATTTTGAAGATATAGAGCCTAACATTGTTAGTGAAGAACTACCCTCAGAGATTCACAAATCTCCTTGTTTATTTATTTCCCCTTTAGATCTCGGTCCATAGAAAGTCTCCCATATAGCCCATCATATTCCTTTGTCCCTGTCATCTATGTCACTGCTTCCTACTATTCAATATGTTAGTATCCTTCCACCTACCTCGGCCATGGTAGGCCAACAAGCTCCCACGAAGATGGAAAGAATCATAGCTGCTAGGTATGGACCCTTGGTCTTACTTGTTCCTTTGAATTCCATGCCTGCAGGAGAATACCAGAAATACACGCATAAATTCACTGGTACAAAAGGAGTAACAGTTGAAGAACACCTTGAGTCTTTCTATATTTATGCTGATAACCTAGACATCAGTGAAGATGATGTATGGATGAGAGTGTTTGTCCAGAGCCTTGATGGAGAGGCTAGGAAGTGGTTCAGAGAGTTGGCCCCTAGGTCAATGACAGATATTGAAGTATTGTATGATGTATTTTTTAAACATTGGGGAGATAAAAAGGACTTGCTATATTACCATACTGATTTTGGTAACCTGAAGAGGGAAAATGGGGAATCATTGCATGATTTTAATAAAAGATTCAATCGTATGTATAGTAAAATACCAGGTAAAGTAAAACCTACCCCCACCTCTGCCAAACTCATTTATGCCAATGATTTTGACTCTGATTTTTGCCTGTTGTTGAGAGAGAGGAGATGCGCCACTCTAGCTGAAATGCAGGATGAAACACTAGAGGTGGAATCTAATATTGTGGTTGTAGAAAAGCTCAAGATTCATGTTGATAGAAGGAGGCAGAGAGGTGAGGCTTCTTCTTCCTCTGCTTCATCTTCAGAACCTAAATTAGATAAAATGACTAGGATGGTAGAGTCATTGGCTGCTGAGATATCTAAGCTGAAGGTTGAGCAAAACTCTAGAAAAGCAAGGCTTCCAAACACGTCTCTTCCAAGAAATCAAAATCCATTCAGAAGAGCAAATGAAAAATTGAAAATCATTTATAGGGGTAAAGAAGCAAATGAAGAACAAAGATTTAAGGCTCTTTTCCAAAACGTAGTCATGGAGGAGAAGTAGTTAGAAGAAGAGGCTGAAATTCATTGCATGGAAGACAAAGGCAGTGCTGCCTTTTTGACATTGGTTTCTTACGAAGAATCATTACTGCAGGACCAATACAGTCAAGAGTGGGATAGAGAGGCTATTTTGTAGACGGGTGAACAAAAAAATATAATCTGAGGTCAAGAGCAAACAATGCCAAGGAGAATCCTACCCAAAAAGATTTTATCCCCACAGAGCCACAGAATATCAGACAGAAAGACCAGCAACTGCTCCAGTCATCCTCAAAGCACCAACTCAAGAGGCAAGAGGTCCTGACAAACTTCCTTCCCCTTTCAGCTTTGAATCAGAAGTCCAGAAACTAAAAATATTTGTGCCTCTGACAGAAATTGCAAAGAGTGAAGTTTTTAGAAAGCATATTCTTGATGCCCTTGAGCTGAGAGCCACACAAACCTCCACTGACTCTGTCAATTTGCAAGATGATAAGCCTACAGTTGTGCTTAGCCTAATGATTGAACCTACTGATGATAATTCCCCATCATTTTATGTCTCCTTGACCATTCATGATAAAATCCTCCATAACTGCCTGCTAGACACAGAGGCCAGCCATATTTTGATGCCCAAAGCTATCATGGAAGAGTTAGGCCTTGATATCACTAGACCATATCATGATTTATTCTCATTTGATTCAAGAAAAGTGAAAGGCCTAGGATTAATCAAAGATCTATCCATTACCCTAACTCAGTTGCCCATGAAGAGCATGATGATGGACATTGCGGTAGTAGATGTCCCCCCCCCCCCCCCCCAACTTTGGCATGTTGTTGTCCAGAGGGTGGATTAAGAGACTAGGTGGGACACTACAGAATGATTTATAATGTTTTAAATAAGGATAATGTCTTTAATAGTAGTGTGGTAAATAAGGTGAGTGTTTCGAGTCCTCACCCTCAGGGTAATAAGGTGGTAAATCTGTCTAGTTTTTCCTTTCCACCTGCGGTTTTTAGTCTCTTAGGAAAAGGTCTTAATTTTGCCTTAGCACCCAGAAAAATCCCAGTTGAGGACATCATTTGTGATGTAGAATGTGGCATTAAGAACCTTCCTGATAAGATTAAAGACACGATTAGGCAAGATTGTGTCGTATCCCTGAGGAAGGCTAAGCTTCCCCGTAGCAATATCAGCAAGGCTGAGTTTGACGCTCTGAAGACCTTGAACGAAAATCATGATGTCGTAGTCTTAAAAGCAGATAAAGGTGGGGCTACCGTTTTCCTGGATAGAAGTGATTACAGGAATAAGATGCTCGATCATCTTTGTAATAGTGGGAGTTATAAGAAACTTTTGAAAAATCCCCTTAAAAAGGTTTCCAGAGCGGTCGCTCTTGCGATCAAGTCTTGTGATTCCACTAATCCTCTATCCCATAAATGTATTGAGGGAAACCCCATCACTCCTAGGATTTATGGCCTTCCAAAGGTCCATAAGGAAGGGGTCCCCCTAAGACCCATTGTCAACACCATAGGTGTTCCCACTTACCTCCTGGCCAAGTTCCTCGCTGCAAAGTTGAGGCCCTTGGTTGGCCATACTGAGTCCTTCGTCAAAGACTCAGCTTCTTTTATTGATGATCTTAAGAGAATTAAGCTTGAGCCCGAGGAAATTCTGGTAAGTTTCGACGTGGTCTCTCTTTACACTTGTATTCCCATCAATGAGACCATGAAGGTGATTAATAAGCTCACCGACCCTGATACGACTAAGTTGGTTGAGATTTTCCTTCCTTCCACATTTTTCAGCTTTGTGGGAGAATTTTATGAACAGACTTGCGGAGTGGCCATGGGCTCCCCCTTGTCACCTGTCGTGGCTAATCTCTTTATGGAGGATTTTGAGTCTAAGGCTTTGGCCTCCTCTCGTCTCTTACCGAAGCTGTGGAAAAGATTCGTTGATGACACTGGTGTTGTCTGGTCTCATGGTCCTGATGAGCTGGATCGCTTCTTCAGTCATCTCAATAACCAGTCCGCCGCCATTAAATTCACGATGGAAAAAGAAGACAATTGTTGTCTTCCGTTCTTGGATGTTCTCATCTCTAAGAAGGTGGATGGTTCCTTTTCTCATCAGGTGTTTAGAAAGAAGACGCATACTGAGCAATACTTGCATGCTTCTTCCCATCATTACCCCACTCAGAAGTTAGGAGTTCTAAGCACCCTTGCCACTTGTGTTGTTAGAATTTCTGATGAAGAGAGCTTAGAAACGGAGAAGGCTCATCTCCTAGATGTCTTTGTAAAGAATGGTTATAGTAGACACTTGGGTCAAAAAGCCTTCTTCAAGGCCAAGAAGGAGCCTTCAATCCGTAGAGATCCTAAAGATCGTGTCATGGGGGTCAACCTTCCTTACATCCAAGGGACCACTGATAGGATTGCGAGGATTTTGAGGAAGTACGATGTACCCGCCACTTTCAGACCTCTCAATACTATCCGTGTCTCCCTCAAGTCTGTAAAGGATCCTATTGATCCTAAAGACATGAAGGGCATTTATATCATTCCTTTCTCCTGTGGGACACCATATATTGGTGAGATGGGTCGCTCTATCAAGCAAAGGATTAGCGAGCATTCGGCTGACTTAAGGCATGGAAGGGCCAAGTCCTTAGCCCCGTCTGAACATGCCGGAAAGACTAAGCATCATGTCTGTATTGAAGAGGCTCAAGTCATTGCTAAAGTTGCACAGTTTCATGATCGAAAATTTAGAGAGGCCCTGGAGATTGAAAAAAGACCGAAGAATCTTAATAGGGATGATGGCTGGAAGATTAGCAGTTGTTAGGTCCCAGCCCTGTTTTTCTATCCTCCTCAATCCCTCTTTTATAAGATCTCGGGGTTTCCTTTTCCCTCCCCGTAGTGTTTGATTCTATGGTTGGCCCGTTTTCCCTTTGGTTATTATAATATATAATTAGCTTGTAAACCCTATCTATATACTCATCCTTTATTCTTAGCATCCTAATGTATATTGTATTAATTTGATCCCTTCTATTATCTTAAGTTCTTAATATTATTCAAACCTAATTACTATTAATTTTTTGGAATAATAACATTCAAGTTGTAATTTAATAAATTATTTTTGACTTCTTGATTTCTATTATATTTATTTGAGATTATACTAATGTGATTATCCTATAACAATTTTTAAATTTTTTTTCCCATAAGGAAAAAGTCATAATTTCTATTATAAGGGAGAAATTACATTTTGCAGATGCGGATTGCATATTCATATGTGGCCACTGGCCAGTCATAGTCCATCAAAGATAACCTGAGTGTTCTAGATCTCCTCGAAGGGAGTCATAACTGATATAGATACAAAAATTAAATACAAAAGTTTCTCTGCGCTAAGAGCACTGTATATAGTTGCCATGAACTGTACATAGAGTATATCAAAAAAAAGTGCCATATATCAAAATTGCTTTTTATGGATGGGTCAATGACCCATTCTGTTAAGATCTATGTATGGCCTGTGATAATATTGATGGAAAGTTCCATCAATCATTTCCTATATCTGCCATTGCTCTAGTCGACTGTGCGCTGCTTCTTTTGACAGTTGGTCTGCTTCCGTGTTCTGTTATTGAGTTTGCCAGAGTGGTCTCTAGTCCAATTGCTCCATGCTTCCATGATGCTAGTACCATTCCAGTCCTTGAGGTCGGGGATGTGTAGAGAAATACTGTGCCAGAAGGTTCTAGTGATAGGGCAATGGATGAAGAGATGTTCGGTGCTCTCCTCTTCACTACAACAGAGGTGACATCTGAAAGGTCCGTGAAAGGATCTTTTCAATAGGTTTTTGCCAGTGGGGATTTTGTCAAATATGATGTTCCACATGAGTAATCGACAGCGAGGCGCGGCCTAGAGCTTCCAAATCTTATTCCAGTGTGGATTGATGTCAGGAGGCTTATGTGGTTCCATTAACTTCAGGTACCCCTCCCTCGGAGTATATTGACCATGTTTGGCAATGGCCCATATGAGTTCATCGGGCCCATCAGTTAATCTGATGTTAGCTTGAGTGAGGGCCTCAGTGTAATTGTCCCAATCTGCGTGCCACTGTTCTAGAATGTCCAAATGTGCTGATGAGTGCCAAGCCTATTGGAGAAAAACAGAGTTTGCGCTATCGCCAATATGGTTAATATGGGTTATACCCCTGGTGTGAAGGTGTCTGATGAGACCATCCAGGAGTCTGTGTAGGTTACCGCAGCCTACCCAGGGGTCAATACCAATCCTCACATCCTGTCCACTCTTGATTAGCCAGGTGATGCCTTCCCTGAGGAGAGGAAGGGAGAGTAGAACAGCTTTCCATATGTTAGAGATATGGTGACCCGGATTGTGTTTCTGTCGGAACCAATCCATGAGGTGGGAGGGACTGATGTATTTTTCTTGCGCTACTCGTGACCAGAGGCTATCAGAGGTCAGTAGTTTCCATCCAAGTTTCACGGCCAGGGCTCTGGAAAACAGGTCAAGTCTCTTGATTCCCCATCCCCCCCATCTCTTAGGCCTGGCGATGGTGTCCCATTTTACCCAAGCAAAAATTCTCCCTGGTTGATGTCCATTCCATAGAAATCTGGTGCATATGCTCTGTAGTCTGTTAAGGATTCCACGAGGAATCCAAGCCAGTGTCATCCAGTATACAGGCGTGGCTTCAATGACTAATTTAATGAGAATGAGTCGACCGACTCTTGAAAGGTATTTGTGATACCAGATACGGAGTCTCTTCTCCACCTTTGCCAAGAGCCAAGTCCAATCCGCGATTTTGTAGCCAAGAGGTTTCAGTCGATACCCCAAATACTTGCTGCCATCTGCGAGAATGTATGGGGTAAAGGGGAACCTCTGGGATGCATATGTGGTCTCCTGTCGAGAGCAACCAACCGTCGTGATAGTAGATTTACTGTCATTTATCATCATCCCAATGGCTCGCTAAAACAGTAGAAAGATATTATGCAATGCAGTAGTATCACCCAGCCCACCGTTGAGGAATATGAGAATGTCATCCACAAATAGTAAGTGTGTGAGATTAAATTGTTTTGATATGCATATACCAATGAGCAGGTGTCTGTCCTTGGCCGATATGATAAGCCTGCTAAGCCCTTCCATAACCAGCAGGAAGAGGAGAGGAGAGAGGGGGCATCCATGTCTGAGCCCTCTTTCCGATGTGAAGAAAGGTGTGGCCTCCCCGTTAAGCAGAACGTTGTAGGCAACCTCAGAAATGCAACCCATGACCCATTTAGTGTAGGAAAATGGGAAGCCAAGGTGGGTCAGGAGTAACCTGATGTATAACCATTTTACTCTGTCAAAGGCTTTCGAGAGGTCAACTTTGAGGATCATGCCTTTTTGCTTTTTGATATGAAGGGTGTGAAGGAGCTCTTGCGCAGTGGAAATGGCCTCATGTATCTGGCGGTG
>APFE031408133.1:2191-12758 GCA_000404065.3 Pinus taeda
GCAAAAGTTGCTAGGCTATGAGCATGAATATTATGGTCTCTTGAAATTTTGGCAAGCTTGGATTCATTGAAAGACTTGAGTATTTCTGTGGTAGCAGTCCTGTAAGCTCTCATTCTATTGTCATTGGTAACAAAGTTACCTTTCATTTGTTGTATAATTAAAGCAGAGTCACCTAGAATGGACAATTTTGTAGCTCCTAGGGCTTTGAGCAATTTAAGGCCTAGGAGGAGAGCCTCATACTCTGCCATGTTATTAGTACACCTGAAATTTAATCTATAGGCATGGCCTTATGCATGATTATCATGTGTATTGTGAATCCATATGCCTGCCCCTACTCCTAACTTATTGATAGAACCATCAAACTCTAAACACCATGTGATTTCTTGTTTATGGTTTGTATTAAGAGTTTCAGTTACTTGAGGATTGGGCGGACTTACAATTTCTGTTTCAAGAGGTTCTTCTTGTTTGCTGGTTGCCTTGACTGTTATGACAGTTTCATGGATATTGGCAACCGATTCCTCATTGATGCATGTTTCTTGATCTAAGGCTAAAGGCTTCTCATCAGTTGGAGGATTGGTGTCATCATTAAATAAAATAAAAGAATCCATATCAGAATGGATTGAGTAAAATGGAAAATTTTGGGGCCTTTCCTCACTACTTACCACATACTTCATCAGTGTTTCCCTGTACAGCCTCTTTGGTTGCCCAAAGACAGATATAGTGGCGTAAGAGAGGTCAAGTTGAAGGGATCATTGAAGTTTTGCTCCCCATGATCTTGATAGGAGCATGCCATATTTTGTTGGTATGTCAGCAACTACTACATCCATTAGGATTGTTTTGTTAGGAAATTGGACTAGAGACACACACAGGTCTTTGATTAAGCCTAGACACTTGACTTGACTTGAGTCAAAGGAGTATAGATCTTTGTAAGGTCTTGTGACATCAAGGTTTAGTTTTTCCATTACAGCTTTGGGCATAAGGTTATGTGAGGCACCTGAGTCAAACATAGCATTATGCAAGATTTTTTCATGTATGTGCAGACTGACATAAAAGGGTGGGACAGGTCCATATGTTGATTTTCCGTTAACTTCTGGACCAAACAGCAGCTCAGGGGTATCATCTAAGACATCCACATCATCCCTGACCTCTGGTAGTTGAAGTGACCTTTGAATTTGTTGCCTATATACATCATGTTTGGCAAGTTCTGAGAGGGGAATGGATATCTTGAGTTTTCCAATTTCTACTTCTAAGTTAAATGGTTTATCCAATGCAATCCTTGTATTAGCAGTAGTAGATTTTTCCTTGTCAAGAGTGTTCTCGGTGTTTTCTTTTTGAATGCCAGCATTATGATGGATGATAGTTTGTGCTATTTATGTTTTTGGCAGATTTTTTGGAGTAGCGTTTAGATTTTCTTTTGAGGGAGAGGGAGATAGAGGCTAATCAATAGGAGGCTGAATGTCTGATATATCCTCTATAGTTATCTGATGCAGGGTTTGAGACGGTAATATCAGCTGGTTCTGTTATGACAACATTGTCTTTAATTTTATTAGGCTTTTTACTATCCTTTGTTCTGCTAGGTGCAGGGACATCAATGGTCCTTATTCTCAACTTATATTGTTTGTGCACGTCATACACAGCAGAATCATAACCTTGTTTAAAATCAAAAGACTCTCCCGACTTGGTCTGAAATTGTTTTACATCACGGTAGTCTCGGTCCTCTTCGGTGAGGAAGATTTTTTGTTCATTTTTCGAATCTATCAGGTTCATGTGAGTCTCATCTGCAAGCTCACTGGATGTGGATGCCTCCGCATAGTTTTCTTGGAAAGGAGGCCTAATATCATGGTCGGGACTAGCCCTTCCAGCGTTTGTGGTCTGATTTTTCCTGAAGTTCGGGTTCCTTATGGTATTGGACTGTTGTCCTTCCCATGATGACTTTCTCTCAACGCTCTCTACTCTGTCACCTAGCCTATGCATGCTGTTAATGATAACATCAAGTTTTTGGTCTAGGGCTGAGGGTTCTTCCTTGAAGGTGGTTATTCTCTCAGTTCTGGCTCTGTTTCTTTTGGCAATCAGGTTTTCCTCCACACTAACAGCAACATCTTGCATCTTTGCAAGGCTTTGAGGGGCTCTTTCCCTTAGCTGATATGCCATTTTAGGATTGAAACCATCAGGGAATTTGTACAAAGCAAGATCAGGTGGCGGTCTTAAATTTTGTGGTATTGCATTGTAGACATTATTAAACCTCGCACAGTAGTCCAAGACAGCCTCTTGAGGTCCTCTTTTGATAGTATCATACCTAGATAATATGTGTAAGGGGTCTTTCTTTTTCTCCCATCTATTGATAAATGTTTGGTATAAGGCTTCTGGGTTTAATATGGAATTGGGTGTAAGTGCTCTAAACCAGGTCCTCACATCACCAGTCAAACTTTGGACAAAAATCTTCATCCTTACACTGTCATCATCGATCTCATAACTCTCAAAGTAATCCTGCATCTTCTTTGTATGCTTTAGGGATGTGCAAGAATTAGCAGGCATAGCCCCGAGATTAGCAGGCAGCTGTAAGGGCACATATCTGTTAGCCATGTTGACAAGGATAAGTGGAAAAACTGGGGCAACTGGGATAACAGGAACAATCGGGGTAATAGGAGTAGTGGTGGTAGTGTTTGCAGTGAATGGAGGTGTGTACATAGAAGTTAGGGAAATGGATGATGAACACGGGGAAGAAGGGTTTGAATAGAACAAAACCTTAACAGGGGTTGAAAAACTACTAGGCTGGACTGTCTTGGGAATAGTATCAACCAAATCTTCTTGTTCCTCTTGTTTCCTAAGGATTTTGGAGATTATATTGGGGTTTTCAAAAATAGATGGGGGATTCGGATCAGGATTTGATCTTGTATGGCGCAAATTCTTCTTGGGAGCCAGCTTCTAACTTGTTTTTTGGAAATTTTCTAAGAACACAGGTCAACCAAACTTTTTAAAGGTCAATTTCGTCCTCTGTGGAGCTTCGAACTGGTTTTGTGAGATTATCTGAGAAATTCCCCAACGGAGTCGCCATTATGTTATCACTCAGGTTGTCCCTAAGCTCCTGAAGGGATACAGCCGAGGTAACCACAAACCAATCTTTGGATTTCAGGTTTAGCCCACCTGCAATCAGAGAGGGCTCTCTCTTAATGATTTATCCTTGTTTGATGATGATTTTAGGCTAGCTATTGGGTTTAGTGGGTTTTGTTGGTGTTTGGGTGGAGGATAAATGTGAGGAAGATAATTCCAAGCAGAGAGGCAAGGGATTGTGCGATAAGCTTCGAACCATTGGGCATGGAGTCATGGATTGAGGTTTGCTGTTGCGTTTTCTTGGTCACAAGAGGATTATAGAGCAGGATAGCTACACATGAAACAATACCATTTTTTGAAAAGATGGAATGGAAGTCAGAGACAAAAGGCAATTAAGAATCTTTCATCTACTAACGGAGAAGGGAAACAAATGTATGATTATCTAGGAGCAATTAAGAATTCCTAACTAATCATTCATACATGAAAGAAATAGTGTAAACATGATCATTTAAGTATGCATCTTCATAACTATTCCTGGTGAAAACATATAGGAATCACAAAAATTGAGCATAGGGTGCTGCCAAGCAAATCCTAAACTATTCTTCTTTACTGTAAATTCAGATGGTGTAACACAGATGGTAAAGCAAACATGAAGGAAAAACTAAACAGAGATAGGGAACACTTATTGAGTCATGTAGAAACACAGGAATTCCGCAGCCACTCTTCGGCCAATTAGACACAGCAGACAGTTCTCAGAATCCATGCATTTCAACAGTCTTTGATTATAGAAGTCATCACATTTACAGTGCGAGTCTGTGCTCAAGTAAAATATCAACTAACAAATAGCAACCAACCAACAACCAACCCTTCTTACATTTTTCAGGGTGGTCTTTATAGGAAAAATATCCTAAAGTATTTATTACAACTTACCTAAACAGGTCTGTAAGAAAAAGCTTTCTAAAACCTAACTTATGCTGGAATTAAATGCAGTAAGTCTTTTTGGGCTGCGCCAGAGGCAGGTGGATCAAAAGTGAGTTTATGGGTGTCCTCTGTGACTTGGTGCATTGGTTTTGTAGTAACTGCACATTGAATTCTGGTCCGCTGATCTGATGTGAGTTTAATGTGCAGTCATTTATGTTGGTGAGCTTTGAATGCCTCTTTAACTGCTTCTTGACTTTCAAGGTTTTCTTTTAATGCTTCATTCGCCTCGAGCCCTGAGAAGATCTCCGTTGATACACTTTGCAGCTACACTAATACTCTTTGACATGCATTTTGGCTTCATATCTTCTCTGATACTCTTTGACATCTGAATCGGGTCTCTCTCTATCTTCGGATGCATTCAAAACTGCAAAATCGGGCTTTTTCTGCCTTTTTCGGTGCAAAAATGGCCAAGGAATCGAAAACTGCCTCAGAAATTCGATCCGGGGCTCCGAAGCTTGACTTTTGCGTTTGCGTATTTTTTCTGTTTTTGGCTACTGACGTCAGCATGACGTTAGTGGTACAGCGAATGACATCAGCATGACATCAGCAATGGGGTCCTTTGGTACGGTGATGATGTCAACATGATGACGTCAGCAGGGTGACGTGGCAGTACGACAGGGTGATGATGTGGCGGGACACGGTGGCAGGGTGACGTGGGCCAGGCGCAGGCAAGAAGGGGTGAGGTGGAGGTGATGTGGCAGGGTGACGAAGCACTCCTGTCACGCGAGGGGAGGGCGGTTTTGGTCACGCATCAGACCGCTTTTGATACAGAGGCGGTTTTTGTCAGGGGTGGCCCGATGCAATGGGATGCCGCCAGCTGTCCCGGTGTACGTCGGTAAAACCGTCGGACATCGGGTGCTAACGGGCCCACACAAGAGGGCGCCCGATATGCATAATGGTCGTCGGATCTGGGAGGGCTGATCTGACGCTGGTCGGGAGGAGGAGATTTGCGGGGTTTAGTTAAGGTGCACGCGTGTTAAATTTTAAATTTTGCGGCCGCGGGTGGGTTTTAAACTTTAGGTTAGGGGTTAATGTTTCGGCGCTTGGTTATTTATTAATCAGATATTAATAAATCCCAAAAATACAATGCGCGGGGGGGGGGGGGGGGTTTAAGGCATTTGAGGATTTTTTTGTGTTTATGATGAGCCCAAACACCTTGGAGGGAAAATTATGCAGAGATGAGGGTTCTTACTAAGGTTCAGGTGACTTAGTAATTCCCAAGATGTTTATGGTTATGTTTCAACGAGAAGAAGGGGATATTTACATAGGGGAAATATTAATGTAGTTTTAGTAGGGGGATGGGAAATAGATAGGGAGTTACATAATAATGTCAGTAATTAATATGAAAATGAAAAGAAGAGCGCTAAGTATCAGAGATCTTACGCTTTAAGGGGAAATAAAACTTTGTAGAGAGAGTGTGGACCCTCCTTGAGTAAAGCAGGTCTTTACCAAGGCAAATGATATGGAAAATGATGAACTAAGAGATATCAAGCAGATCTTGACCTCTTTAGGGGGAGTTAGTAAATGATTTAGGGGAGAGAAGAAGGGGAAGTTAGACATGCCTCACTTGAAGTCATTCAGAATGGGAACTTCCTACTAACTGTGAGCTGGATAAATGTAACACTTGAGAACACAAAACTGACCACAATCAATGATTCTACAACCAAAAAACTACCTACCCAGCCTACTTACCTAACATTTTTTCTTCTTTTTGGTTTGGGTGCACTTAGACTTGCAGACCCATCTTTTCAACTTTTTCTTTTTTTGTCCTCCTATCTACATCTACATTTATTTCCTCCAAGGGCCCATATTAAGTAGTTGGGCTCCTTTGCTTCTCTACCTATCTAAGAATCTGCCAAGATTACACTGTTTGGACAGATATTCATTCTCTATATTCTACAACAGAAAATTGAAACCTAGGGAGACCAAGATTAAGCTGTTTGGACCTCCCTTTAGCATGAAAAGTCCACAAAGATGGAATAATTCTTCAAAATTGGAATGCAGAAGTTTAACTTTGACTAGCATTCTTTCATGGCCTCTTTCTCTGGTGACTGTGAGCAAATATGGAGCATTGCAGCATGCAAAGTATGACATATTTGGCCTGTAAAAATGTCTATCATGAAATATGAGTAACCTGCTGTAGCAGGAGGCTAACAGGCTCCTAGTTAAGCAATTCTACGGGTGTTTGACAACAAAGAAATCTTTCACACTCACTAGTTTCTACTATGCATCTTGTAGACGATCACCATTTTCGGTGGCCTTCCTCACATCTGTTAACAATATCCATTATTGACTGGTAATTAGATTATTTTGTGCATGTTCGATATCAACACATATTTTTCAAATGTATCGATCTATGTTGTTTGGTGAAGCGGAAATCAACACCTTCGGTAGAGGCTTTCATCATTCAGCCTTGTTTCCTCTCCCAAGCTGTGGATATTGTTTTTTGGAGACAACTATTTCAGGATGACTCCATTATGACATTGGATCTGCATTGTGCTTATCGGCAGCCAGCCTTGTTATATCTCTTTAGAGAAGATTACTCTGACATAGCTACTAAGCA
This sequence comes from Pinus taeda, assembly GCA_000404065.3. Lineage (NCBI taxonomy): Eukaryota > Viridiplantae > Streptophyta > Pinopsida > Pinales > Pinaceae > Pinus > Pinus taeda. Next base: position 8,787 of record APFE031408133.1, read on the forward strand.
TCTAAATGCTCGACTCAGGACATGATTTTAGCAGTTTTATATATATGTGTTGTATTAGGTTTCCCTCACTTCCGGAAGCTTCTCTCTCTCTAAAAATTTTGACAGAAAATTATAGTTTCAGTAAAGTATTTTGGCCATCATCTCTTCCTCTGATCTCATACTTTAGGGGGCATCTGTTATACAACAAAATGACCTCTTCATCAACTCAGAGGTGAAAGACATGATGACTAAAGCAAAGACCACAATTGTAGGCCTTGATTCCACACTAACATTCATTGCACACTGAAAACCTGCTTTAAAAATCTTGTTACCAAGCCTAAAGGAGCATTAGTGACCCCACTAACTCATGTTACTAGTGAAGGGGCAACGTTAGTGAAACTAAGGGAGGTTCAATGGGTCAAGCCAACGAATTGACTCACAAATAAGCAAAGTGAGGGTTATTGTGAAAATGGTTAGAGAATTCGAAAGGATAGCCCACTAAGCTGTTGTGAACAGTCATACACTTGAAGAAGTGAGCTGAAAGAGAGAGAGAGAGAGAGAAGAAGAAGGGGTAAGGGATGTTGGGTGTGGAGCCTGATTATCTTCTGTATTCAAAGGTTTCAGCCTGATGTATACCCTAGGAAGACTGTAGACCCCTCCACATAGGGGGGCTTGTCTCCCTTGTGGGTGTCTGAGGGGGCTAATCCCCCTCAGCTGGTAGATCTAGGGGCTAGTGGTCCCCCGGCTGGGGCTCGTGGGTAGCACCCCCGAAGCTAAAAACACATGTAAAATTGCCTTGTAAAAGTCTAGTAATTTCTAGTCAATCTGGGCTGTTCATTAGGCAGATGATATGACAGTAGAATTTATGTTTAGTTTAGGGTTTTTTTTCCCTAAAAGGCAACCCCTCACTATATATGAGGGAGTTGTATTGCGTCTATATAGATATGTATTCTGAGTGAGGAAGAGAGAGGAGATTGAGAGTGAAGAGGGAGTTACAACGGATCTATTGTAGGTTGTATCTCTTTAGTTTGCTGGATAATATAATAAAAGAAGGACTGACGGTTTCTTCATGGACGTAGCCCAAACTGGGTGAACCACATATATCTGTGTCTCTCTTGTTTTATGTGTTTTCTATGTTTATATTTCTGCAATATTTTATGTGTTCCATTGCTCTGTAATATATAATTTTCTAAAAACTGATATCAGAGCTGAAGGTCTTTTTGGTTGATAAACTCACAGGAGAGAAGGGTTCCTGGTTCAAGTGGGAGCAATGGCAGAAAATGCTAGGTTTAGGGTCAAAAAATTCAACAGCCAAAACTACCAGCTGTGGAAGATGCAGATGGAAGATTATCTGTATCAGAGAGATCTGTACCTACCATTGAGTGGAAAGAAAAAGAAGCTAACGTGTATGATAGACACAGAATGGGATATTCTCGATAGAAAGGCACTTGGAATAATACGGTTGTGCTTATCGGCATTGGTATCGTTTAATATTTCAAAGGATGAAAACAGAGGGTTTAATGTTGGCATTGGCCAAAATATATGAAAAACCTTCGGCCTCAAATAAGGTATTTCTTTTGAACAGTTTATTTAATATGAAGATGTTAGAAGGTGGATCTGTTGCAAACCATTTAAATGATTTTAATACAGTTACAAGTCAGTTAAGTTCTGTAGGGGTAAATTTTGATGATGAAGTTAGGGCTCTATTATTTCTGTGCTCATTGTGAGAAAGTTGGAATGGCTTAGTTATGGCCACTAGTAACTTTGTCTCTGTATCTAGTACTTTAAAGTTTGATGATGTTGTTGGTGAAATCCTTAGTGAGGAAATGCGATGAAAAAGCTCCGGTGAGACATTAGGTAATGCTTTGACTGCAGAGACTAGGGGAAGAAAAATGGAAAGAGGAAAGAGCTCTAGATATCACAGTAAGTCAAGAAAAGGCAGATCCAAGTCCAGATCAAGGATAGTGTGCTGGAAATGTGGGAAGAAAGGAAACCTGAAGAAATCTTGCAAGTCTCGGAAGGGAAAAGAAGGATACGTGCAACAAGAAACTAATCATGAAGTGAATGTAATAGGTGTTGTGTTGCAAGATGCTTTGATTCTTTCATTAGAAAATATTATTGATGCTTGGGTGGTAGATTCAAGGGCCTCATTCCATGCCACACCTGATAAGAAACATTTTCATGATTATGTTAAGGATATTTTGGACAGGTTTGATTGGGTGATGATAAACCCTGTAAAATCGTTGGAATGGGTACAGTTTTCATAAAATAGCAGAATGGAAATCAATGGCTATTGAAGGAGGTAAGACATGTTCTAGATCTGAAGAAAAATTTTATTTCAACAAGGCAGTTGGGAGGTGAAGGTTGTGTATCTACTTTCACAGATAAAACCTGGAAGGTCACTAAAGGATCCCTGGTAATAGTGAAAGGAGGAAAGGTTGGTACATTGTATTTATGCAATGGTATTTCTAATTTTTTTAGTGCTTTAACCTCTACAGAAGAAGATATGGCATTGTGGCATCATAGGCTCGGGCACGTGAGTGAGAAGGGGATGTAGATACTTCACTCAAGAAATTTGTTGCTAGGTTTGAAGCATGTTGATTTAAAATTCTTGAAAATTGTGCTTATGGAAAATAGAAGAGAGTCATATTCCTTAGAGTTGGGAAAGAAAAGAAGAGTGAAAAATTAGAGCTTGTGCATATACATGTATGGGGACCTGCTCAGGTATCATCTCTTGGTCGCTCTTGTTATTATGTTACTTTTATTGTTGATGCAACCAGAAAAACCTGGATTTATTGTATTCAAAATAAATCTGATGTATTTGATACTTTCAAGAAATGGAAAGCTTTGGTTGAAAATGAGAGAGGGAAAAGGTTGAACTATCTCAGATTAGATAATCGAGGTGAATATTGCAGCAAAGAGTTTGATAGGTACTGTTCAGAGAATGGAATTCGTAGAGAGAAGACATTTCTAAGAACACCACACAAAAATGGTGTGTCAGAAAGGATGAACAGGACAATCATGGAGCGTGCAAGGTGCATGAGATTTCATGCAAGATTTCCTTTACAATTTTGGGTAGATGTTGTAGACACTAGTGTTTATCTAATAAACAGATGGCTTTCAAGTTCCTTGGATGGTGGTATTCCAGAGGAGCCATGGACAAGTAAAAAGGTAAAGTACTCTTTTTTAAATACGTTTGGTTGTGAAGCCTTTGCCCATATTAACAAAGAAAATAGAACAAAGCTTGGGGAAAAATCAAAGAAATGTACCTTTATTCGGTATGGTGTTAATGATTTTGGTTATTGCTTTTATGATTATGAAAAAAATAAAATTCTTAGGAGTAGAGATGTCATATTCAATGAAAAGGATTTGTATAAGGATCGGCTGCAGGAAAGGAAACAGGGAAAAGAAAACAGAGAATACAAAATGCTTGATGACATCACAGAAAAGGTAATGGTGCCTAAAAATCATAATGATCAATAGCTAGAACAACAACCACAACAGTAACAAGCACTTCAAACACCTGAAAGTGGTGTTAAAAGATCTACCAGGATAAGTAGACCCCTTAAATGATACTCTCCTTCATTATATTACGTATTGTTGACTGATTCTAGTGAACCAGAATGTTATGAAGATGCAATGCAGGTAGAAACCAGGAAGAAGTGGGAGCAAGCCATGAAAGAAGAGATGGACTCCTTAACACATAACAGACTTGGGACTTATTCAGGTTTCCTGCAGGTAAAACAATATTGCGGAATAAATGGGTTTACAAGTTGAAGGAAGAATATGGAGGAAAACAGAGTTACAAAGCTAGACTTGTGGTGAAGGGGTTTGCATAGAAGAAAGGTATTGATTTTTATGAAATATTTTCTCCTGTTGTTAAAATGATTTCAATCAGAACTATTCTAAGTCTAGTAGCAGCTGAAGATTTTCATCTTGAGTAGTTAGATGTAAAGACAACCTTTCTCCATGGGGATTTGGAGGAAGAGATAT
>APFE031408133.1:13404-39612 GCA_000404065.3 Pinus taeda
ATGAGAATAACTAGAGACAGGAAAAATCGTAAATTAACATTGTGTCAGAATGAGTACATACAAAAGGTGTTGAAAAGGTTTAACATGCACAATGCAAAACCAGTTAGTACACCTTTTGCTAGCCATTTCAAAATTAGCAAGGAAATGTGCCCAAAGACCCAAGAAGACATGGACTATATGTCTAAAGTTCCATATGCATCAGCAGTTGGAAGCTTAATGTATGCAATGGTCTGCAAAAGGCCTGATATTGCACATATAGTGGGAGTTGTAAGTAGGTACATGAACAATCTAGGAAAAGAACATTGGATGGCGGTGAAGTGGATTCTCAGGTATTTGAGAGGTACCACAAACTAAGCATTATTCTTTGGTGGTTCAAACATTTCTCTATAGGGATATGTTGATGCAGATATGGCGAGTGATAGAGATAACAGAAGGAGCACAACAGGGTATGTGTTTACTGTAGGTGGAACAACTGTTAGTTGGGTCTCAAAAATGCAAAGTATTTTTGCACTCTCAACAATAGAAGCAGAGTATGTTGCTGCTACAAAGGCTAGTAAAGAAATGATTTGGTTACAAAGGTTTCTGGATGAATTGGGTAAGAAGGAGGAGTTGGGAAAATTATACCGTGATAATTAGAATGCAATACATCTTGCAAAGAACTCAGTATTTCATTCCAATACTAAACATATACAACTCAAGTACCATTTTATATGGTCAGCATTGGAATATGGATAGTTTATGCTGGAAAAGATACACAATAGCCAGAATCCTGCAGATATGTTAACAAAAGTTGTAACCAGGGAGAAACTGAGAATCTGCTTAGTTTCAATTGGTCTTCAAGTATGATGAAGAATATGAGAAACAGGCAGGTCCAAAGTGGAGTCATTCTCTAGAAAATGAAGTAGTGGTGGAGTTGCTATAATCAGTCCCCAAGTGGGAGATTGTTGGGTGTGGAGCCGGATTATCTTCTTTATTCAAAGGTTTTAACTGGATGTATACCCCAGGAAGACTGTACACCCCTCCAAGCGGGGGGGGGTGCGGGGGGGACTTGTGCCTTTGGCGGGGGTTTGCGGGCCAGCGGTCCCCCGGTGGGGGTTCAGGGGCAGCGCCCCCAAAACTAAAAATGGATGTAAAATTGCCTTGTAAAAGTCTAGTAATTTCTAGTCAATTTGGTTTATTCATTAGGTGGATGATCTAACGGTAGAAGTTATGTTTAGTTTAGGGTTTTGTTTCCCTAGAAGGCAACCTCTCACTATATATGAGGGAATTGTATTGCATCTATATAGATCTATATTCTAAGTGAGGAAGCGAGAGGAGATTGAGAGCACAGAGGGAGTTACAGCAGATCTGTTGTAGGTTGTATCTCTTCAGTTTGCTAGATAATATAATAAAATAAAGACTTGCGGTTTCTCCATGGATGTAGCCCAAACTGGGTGAACCATGTATATCTGTGTCTCTCTTGTTTTATGTGTTTTCTATGTTTACATTTCTGTAATATTTTAAGTGTTCCATTGCTCTGTAATATATAATTTTCTAACAAGGGAAGGCTGACACAAGGGATGGTTGTAATCACTCTTCCATTATAAATATAGAATTGCAGTTGTGTTCCATACTCCGTAGTGTCGGTAACATTGTTCATTGAGTTGTTCATTTCGATACTTGTCGAGTTAAGTAGTTTAAGTTGTAGACAAATATATGTTCATTGTGTATTCTTATATTAGTTTTCAATATTGTATGTTGTGATTGTGTTTGCATTTCCTTTGTGAAGGAATTGTCTTGGAGCAGGCTTTGAGGGAGTTCTTCTTGGCTGCATAGCGATCTCCAAACAAATCTAGAAGGACACTTGAGGTAATCCTCTTTCCGTACTTTGTTAACTTATATTTGATAGATGAACATGTGTATAACTTGGTACCTTTTGCAAATAATCTTACAGTCTGTCGATGGTCCTGTTGTGCTGTACAACAACCCCCCATTTCATAAAATTTTTCTTTCTAACTATAATATGAAATGGGTCCCTTTTAAACATAGATGTATGAATAAATTGGTATCCACTCATCATTAGAAAATCCTTCATCAAAAGGTCCAATCGAAACATTATATTATAAACCTTTTGAACTATAATGAAATCAGTCTTATGAATAAATATAAAATTCGTTAGTATTGCGATAAAGTGATCACAAGATCGCATATCATAGCAACAAAGAAAACATAATATAAAGACCCATTGACTTACTCTGATCCAAAAAGTGAACTATCGGTTATTGGGAAAGGTGAGCAGCAAATATAACGAAAGGCCCTCCCTTATTTCTCCAATGCGATATCGCTATCGGCAATCGGGGGATATAACGCAACGCATGTTTAAGACACCTTTAAATCTCTCGATGCAATAAGGTGTATCGCCATCGAGGGTCAATGATTTTTTCAATAACATAAGTATTATGACCCGAGCTCATCCTCGATTGTGATCCAATAAATCAAGGCGTGAGTTTCAAAATATATTTAAAAGGCTTGCATGCATTATTTTGGATTATTATTAAAGCCTTCCCATTCCCGATAGCGATTTACTTTTGATTATCCACCAAAAAACTCAAGCCACGCTTGAATGAATCATTCGGCATATAAATGATATGATGAGTATTTAAAACTCCTTTACCATGATTGACAGGTTAAGCGGCCAATTAATGAAGTAGTTATGCCGAGATCTTCCCAGAGATTGTATCTGCGACAGTATTACTATGATCTTTCATTATTTGCTAATTGATATAATTCTTTCATATTGGCTCACACTACCTATTCTCTGTATCACGTTGATTTCATTCCTTATGCAGAGCTCCGCCGAAACAACAAGTTCAAACCAAATGGGAAAGAAATCCAAGAGATCCGCGGCAACAGTGGCTCCCGCAGTAACAGTGCAATCTACCACTGATCCAGGACCAAGCAGAAAGGGTTTGATTTCAGACACTACGTGCCTTGGCCTTGGAAACATAAGTTGGCAAAGCATATATAATTTAATTGAAGCAAAGGACCCTGAGACAGTACCAGTACAAGCTACCACAGATTCAACTAGAAAATCAGAGGCTTCCCTTAAAGATTTCGCTGATTCGTATCTGCACAGAATAGCAGCACATGAGAAAATTCTTCCATACACTGATGTAGTGCGATGGGTAGTAGAGGAGATCCTGGTTTTAAACAGAACATTTTGCATAGTTGACGGAAGGATCTTCGGCTCATTTCAACCTGATGACTTAAGGAAAATGTATCACTTGCCCGAACCTCAAAAGAAATACAATAAAGCCTTTATTTAGAAGTTTGCAAGCAAGAATGATACTGAATCGGCCCCAATTCAGGATTGGAGACAGAACCCCGTAAGGCACAAACATGAATCTTCAGGTAAGTACTCTGTAGATTCATTATGTTCCCCTTACTGTTATGCCAGGGCAATGATGTGTAGAATTTGGGGATTGCATGATTTTGCAAAGTTCACTATTGAAATGGTTCCTTTAATGGAAGCAGCAGTTGACAGTGAAGTAATGGATCGGGCAAACATATTGTTAGATAAATTAGCCACTGCAATTCTTGAGTTTAGAGCAAAAACTCGTGTGACCGATAGGTCTATTCCTCCATTTTATTATAGTGCTTACATTTTAGATACTCTTTGTTTCAATTCTGAATTTCCTGTACTTGGGTGGAGATGGACTTCACAAGACCCCATGCCTATTCACATTTATCACCAAAAGTTATGGAAGGTGCACTATAAGGATCACTTTACCAAATCTGTAATGGTTTTATGTTACCTATTTAATATGTCATTTTTGATAATCCTACCCCAAAGATTTCTTCAGAAGCAGAGGTTGACCTAACCGCTGTAGGAAATTGGTTCGGGGAAGACAAGTTCACATACATAAGGGTTTTTGGTAGCCTTGCAAGACCTCATGTCCTTCCTCTATATATACCTAACAAGCTATTAGCCCGAGAATTGGCTTACCAAATAACAACGGCAGGAACATCCAAGACTCTTAGGACTTTTAAAAAGCTGGCTTGGCCTACTTTTCCTTTGAGATGCGGTGTTTATACTTTGCATGACTACAAGCATGCGGAGAAGGAGGCAGAGAAAATAAACATGCTCAATCTTGCAACCATTCCTAATAGGTAATTCAATCCAAGGAAAGTTGCATATACTGTGCTTGAACAAGCCAAAATTACAAGGTTTGATCATGAAAAGGATGAATTTGATGACCTGTTTTCTTCGGCAGAATCATTATTCCAGGTACAAATGCTAGCCAAAATGAGATATAACGATGAAAGTCTAGTAGAATTCAATAGGCTCAGAGAACAGAGGTTGCAAACTCTACCTCTGGACTTATTAGCTACTACCCCGACAACACAATCAAGTGAGCCTGAACAGCAAATTATTAATAAACCTCCTACTATAGGGAAGATTCTCAAAAAAGGAAAAGAACCAGAGCAGGAGAAAGAGCAGGAGAAAGAACAGGACAAGGGCAGCGAAAATATTAATATGGATATTCAGATTGATCCTAAACTCCTCCAAGAATGGCAACAATTTGACTCTATTATAAGCAATCTGGAAGGTCCACAAGGTGCTAGCACACCCAAAGTAACAGATGGACAAGATACAACGTCAAAAAACGGTTCCAAATTAAGGAACCAATGGCCTACCCACTAGTATGAATGTAGAAATGATTCCAAAAGATCCCTCTGATCAAATTATTTTGAAAATAGAAGACATACCTCCATTAGATGTCTTTTATAGTCCCAAACACAGGGCTGTAGTGAAAAGACAGAGGAAAAGGAGAAGACTTGATCAATCTTCCCTGTTTCCAGCACAAGCAGAGACAGCTAATGTAGTGTGGAAAGAAGAGTTTAACCCTTCCGATGACCTAACAGAACTTTCTCAGTATGCCGAAGCTTATTCGGTAGCCACTATGGATAAGGTATCGGAAGTAAGTAATTTACTTAAAGAAAAGGACCAAGCAATTCTTTCGTTGCAATCATAGGTGTCCGAAGCACAGCAGAATATTGAATAGTTGGAACAACAACTATCAACATAGCAGCAAATAAACAATAAATTGAATAAGCAATTGCTTGAGGAGAAACAGAGGATAGACTCAAGTGCAATACAAAAGAAAAAAGAATTATCTGAAGCATTAGCCAGGTTAAAGAAAATGAATGAACAAATGATGAAAATGAAAGATGAGCGAATTTCTCAGCTATCACATCAAGTAGAGAAGTTCAAGAGTCTTCCACAACCAACAGATTTTAGGTCCGAATCTCTACAAATCAACAAAGCATTGGTTACACAGTTAAGATTGTTATGTCATAACATTTCTCTGGTTGAGCCCCTTTGTGATATAACTGCATCAATAATTGACAAATCAGTCGATGCTAGGGAGGATTTGGAAAAGGCCGATGAGACTCTAACAAAATTTCTTTCTTAGAAAGACACCAATGAAGGGCAGGCCGCAAATATGCCTAAAATTCTAGAGTCACACAAGGAGATCCTTTTCTTAGAATGGCAGTCACAGCTGATGAAAGCAGAGAGAGAAATTTCCAGATGCAGATTATGTACAAGTAATCTAATTGAGATAATCAATAACACTCTTTATCTGTCTAACATGATTTCGCAATGCACTCCAGGTAAATTGAGGCAACCAAAACATTGGAGTAAGCATGCAATCAAGAATTGGAGAAGAATGGAAGATTAATTGCTAGCATCCAATGTTTAACTTGGGATACCTATTGGTTTTTCTTAGTAAAACCATACAGTCAAAGGGCCACCCTCAAATGTTTAACCAATGCGATTGGTTGTATCATTCCCAAAATCCATGATGCCACATACTCAGCTCAACTACATTCTCGTCTCACTCATCCTCTAGAATTGGAACCAATGCTTGCAATCTGCCAACTCAAATCAAAAGGAGATCATCTGAAACAATGAATCATGCTGCCGACTGCAAACAAACCTATTGTTGAGAAGATACTCATGATTTAGTTGTACTAATTAATAGCATTTTATTTTGGTAGTTAGTTAGCTTAATTAGTATTTATAGACCCTTTCATGCATTTAAAAAGGGTCCTCAGTTTTTGTATAAACTCAAATCTGGAAGTTGCACTATTGTACTTTTGGTATATTTGCAAAGTTCACTATTGAAATGGTTCCTTTAATGGAAGCGGCAGTTGACAGTGAAGTAATCGATTGGGCAAACATATTGTCAGATAAATTAGCCACTGCAATTCTTGAGTTTAGAGCAAAAACTCGTGTGACCGATAAGTCTATTCCTCCATTTTATTATAGTGCTTATATTTTAGATACTCTTTGTTTCAATTCTGAACTTCCTGTACTTGGGTGGAGATGGACTTCAGAAGACCCCATGCCTATTCACATTTATCACCAAAAGTTATGGAAGGTGCACTATAAGGATCACTTGTACCAAATCTGTAATGGTTTTATGTTACCTATTTAATATGCCATTTTTGATAATCCTGCCCCAAATATTTCTTCGGAAGCAGAGGTTGACCTAACCGCTGTAGGAAATTGGTTTGGGGAAGACAAGTTCACATACATAAGGGTTTTTGGTAGCCTTGCAAGACCTCATGTCCTTCCTCTGTATATACCTAACAAGCTATTAGCCCGAGAATTGGCTTACCAAATAACAACGGCAGGAACATCCAAGACTCTTAGGACTTTTAAAAAGCTGGCTTGGCCTACTTTTCCTTTGAGATGCGATGTTTATACTTTGCATGACTACAAGCATGTGGAGAAGGAGGCAGAGAAAATAAACATGCTCAATCTTGCAACCATTCCTAATAGGTAATTCGATCCAAGGAAAGTTGCATATACTGTGCTTGAACAAGCCAAAATTACAAGGTTTGATCATGAAAAGGATGAATTTGATGACCTGTTTTCTTCGGCAGAATCATTATTCCAGGTACAAATGCTAGCCAAAATGAGATATAACGATGAAAGGCTAGTAGAATTCAATAGGCTCAGAGAACAGAGGTTGCAAACTCTACCTCTGGACTTATTAGCTACTACCCCGACAACACAATCAAGCGAGCCTGAACAACAAATTATTGACAAACCTCCTACTATAGGGAAGATTCTCAAAAAAGGAAAAGAACCAGAGCAGGAGAAAGAACAGGACAAGGGCAGTGAAAATATTAATATGGATATTCAGATTGATCCTAAACTCCTCCAAGAATGGCAACAATTTGACTCTATTATAAGCAATCTGGAAGGTCCACAAGGTGCCAGCACACCCAAAGTAATAGATGGACAAGATACAACGTCAAAAAATGGTTCCAAATTAAGGAACCAATGGCCTACCCACTAGTATGAATGTAGAAATGATTCCAAAAGATCCCTCTGATCAAATTATTTTGAAAATAGAAGACATACCTCCATTAGATGTCTTTTATAGTCCCAAACACAGGGCTGTAGTGAAAAGACAGAGGAAAAGGAGAAGACTTGATCAATCTTCCCTGTTTCCAGCACAAACAGAGACAGCTAATGTAGTGTGGAAAGAAGAGTTTAACCCTTCCGATGACCTAACAAAACTTTCTCAGTATGTCGGAGCTTATTCAGTAGCCACTATGGATAAGGCATCGGAAGTAAGTAATTTACTTAAAGAAAAGGACCAAGAAATTGTTTCGTTGCAATCATAGGTGTCCGAAGCACAACAGAATATTGAATAGTTGGAATAGCAACTATCAACACAGCAGCAAATAAACAATAGATTGAATAAGCAATTGCTTGAGGAGAAACAGAGGATAGACTCAAGCACAATACAAGAGAAAAAAGAATTATCTGAATCATTGGCCAGGTTAAAGACAATGAATGAACAAATGATGAAAATGAAAGATGAGCGAATTTCTCAGCTATCACATCAAGTAGAGAAGTTCAGGAGTCTTCCACAACCAGTAGATTTTAGGTCCGAATCTCTACAAATCAACAAAGCATTGGTTACACAGTTAAGATTGTTATGTCATAACATTTCTCTGGTTGAGCCCCTTTGTGATATCACTGCATCAATAATTGACAAATCAGTCGATGCTAGGGAGGATTTGGAAAAGGCCGATGAGACTCTAACAAACTTTCTTGCTTAGAAAGACACCAATGAAGGGCAGGCCACAAATCTGCCTAAAATTCTAGAGTCAGACAAGGAGATCCTTTTCTTAGAATGGTAGTCATAGCTGATGAAAGCAGAGAGAGAAATTTCCAGATGCAGATTATGTACAAGTAATCTAATTGAGCTAATCAATAACACTCTTTATCTGTCTAATATGATTTCGCAATGCACTCCAGGTAAATTGAGGCAACCAAAACATTGGAGTAAGCATGCAATCAAGAATTGGAGAAGAATGGAAGATTAATTGCTGGCATCCAATGTTTAACTTGGGATACCTATTGGTTTTTCTTAGTAAAACCATACAGTCAAAGGGCCACCCTCAAATGTTTAACCAATGCGATTGGTTGTATCATTCCCAAAATCCATGATGCCACATACTCAGCTCAACTACATTATCATCTCACTCATCCTCCAGAATTGGAACCAATGCTTGCAATCTGCCAACTCAAATCAAAAGGAGATCATCCGAAACAATGAATCATGCTGCCGATTGCAAACAAACCTATTGTTGAGAAGATACTCATGATTTAGTTGTACTAATTAATAGCATTTTATTTTTGTAGTTAGTTAGCTTAATTAGTATTTATAGACCCTTTCATGCATTTAAAAAGGGTCCTCAATTTTTGTATAAACTCAAATCTGGAAGTTGCACTATTGTACTTCTGGTATATTTTTTATAAAGACTGGGCCAGTATTCCGAATTCTAATGAAGAAAGATTTGATGGGATGTGCACTATTGCCTTGATGTGAAAGTGTTTCTAAGTTGGAAAAAGGAATTTGAATGTGATTGATATCGGAGTGATTCAAATCACATATGGTACTATTATCTATGACCATGTTTCATTCTTTCATGTGAATCATCATTTGTTTAATCTTGCTATCACTGGATATATGTATGTGTTTCTAACAGCAATCCTTATATTTTTCACTATTGAATGTTTAAGGAGTGTTATTCTTTTAGTCATATAGGTATCAGTGATATATAAAGGATAGTGTAATAATGTTTTTATGATTACTTTGTTCAACTACTTGAACAAAGTAATTATCATATGAATAAATGTCTATGTTTACCAATAGAGTCATCTATATGCCTGTTTGTGGATAAAGATTATCAAACGTTACACTAAAAGCAGAAATTTCCCAGGATAGGATAGTTATTCATATTTTTACTTTTTAGATTAAATCATTCATCCATTATCATTATATTAGAGAACCACCCATTTATCCATCCCCTTTTATTCATCATTGGGAAACTGGTCACATTATTTCTAGTTGGAGCCACCACACCAAACGGAAAAGGAGTTGCCTTTAAGGTCCGGACCGGTTGGTTTTCCCCGATGTTGTTGTAGTAATTTTCGAGGCATCAACAGGTCCCCAGAAGACCTTTGAGGGTAGTTTTCATTCTCCATACACCGTAAATTTTACCCCATAGCACATTACATATCCTTATATCTGTTTTATTACTACAAGCCATGGTCCACATACTATGGATTGAAAGAACAATGAGCTAAAATCCCAATACCCATTACAAAATGAGGGGCTTTGACCCACCCACAAGCCCCTAGACATAGCGTGGTGAGTAGAAATTTGCAAACTTTGCGCGCTCCGCTCCTCAAAATGTGGAGTCTTTGACCAAAACTAGACCAAATTAGGCCTCACTCAATAGATGCCCAACACTCACATGTGACTCGTCTTGAGTCACTCAGCTCCTATGCCCAAAATCTTTGTTGTGATGCTCATGTAGGCATCATTATACTACTAAAGTATTTATGCTAGTTGGTTCTCCTCTCGATGCACTTGTTTCAACAATGCTTATGTGGTTGGTCTGATAGTCTTCTACAACACTTATTTCTACCTCCATCATAGCTCTGTGAGATTACTTTCAAATATCTATGTAATATGGAAGGCCTCATCTTGCCATGGTTGAGTCCTTTCTATTAAAATCTTCTCCTTTCGCCTTAGGACTTCAATCTATTTTGAAGATTCATTCCTTCCATGATCCTTGTGAGGCTTTGTGAGGCTAGTAAGGTCTTCATAGTTGCCTAGATTTTTCCCAACTGCTTCTGTTGCATCTGGAGCTCCTCGTCAATCCAATAAATATTTGAATCCTCCTGTAGTGAGGTCCAAATCTGCATGGTTTCATCTAGTAGTCTGGAACAGTCTACCATTGTGTTAGCGATGCCTTTCAATGCATATTTCAAATCCTTTTCCCTTTGCTCACGTACTTATGGTGGCATGATTGGCGGTAGCCTCATTGCAACTTAGTAATTTTGACTTCATACTCAAACTTCATCTTGACGAGCTTATTCTTTGAATCCCTTATCACAAGGGCAGGCTTCACAACCTTCTTTGCTAGTGACTCGTCTTCACTGACCTTCATCTCTAGAACTATGATACAAGTATTTGTAATGATTTTTTCTAGTTTTTGTTGTTTCTAGCATGCTCCATCCCTTTCCTTTATCAATTGATCTAGCCCCTTCTTCAACGGAGCTTTGTCCTTTTCCACCTGAATTCTTAATAATGAAGTGTGTTGTTCTCACTCCTTTAGCTCATCTGTGATACTTTACTGGAACTCATGTAATAATTGAATCAGCAGCATGATAATGTTCATGTTGATGTTGTCCCAAGCTTTTTCTCACTCTCTATCCTCTAGTGATTCAAACTACAATGCTCTAGATGGTACCTATGAAATCTTTACTCTGAACATTTTTTCTATTCATCGCGCTGGTTGTGGTAGCTAACGTATCTGTGCTGGTTGTCTGGATGTCTGTGCTAGTACCTTTAATTCCATGATACCATGGCACACCTCTATCATGATTGTTTTGTAGCAATCATCGACCTTGTCCCAGATCTCAGTCGTTACTTCCTCAACCTTCTCGCCAATCTCATCAATGTGCCCATCAGTGAGGACAAGCCGTATCATACCCTATATTTGCTCACCTTTTTCTTCTTCCTTGGGATCGATGTATTTATTGTACCCTATTTTTGATGATGAATGGTGATTCCTCTATTGGATCTATGTCAATGAGAGGGTCCTGGATATCTTGTGCCATTTTTGGCTCTGTATTTGGCTCTATTTCATCTGCTTCTTTCTCTTTGTCTATCCCACTTGGACCTACGTGTTGCACGGTGTTCCTTGTTGCTTCACTGTCGTCTATTGCTGGGGTCATCCATTTGGTTGACCATTGATTTATTACTGTGAGAAGTTCATCTTCAGTGACCAATTATGGCAGAGGATTCCATGTCTCCGTTGGATCCTTTCATGCCTTGATGTAGACTATGGGAAAATCAGCCTTGAATTCTGCAATGTTGTTGTACTACTCATACAAACTAGATGATAACCTAGGATACTGGTTCACCACCATGTGCAAATCCATTCTTAACAGCACAAAGAAAATTATATTTTCCTGTGTGCGTGACGACTCCTTAGTATGCCATAGTGAGGCATACCACGTGGCTTCTCATACATCTGTTTCAACAAGAGGAAACTGTGAGTCCTCCAACTCCTTCCATGTGATCAGCATGATGACCAATATCGACCACGCATAAGGAAATGTTTTTCATTCCTCCTGCGCTCCCTGGAAATCCTCCACAAACTCTGTGCATAAGTACCCGACCCAGTTGAATAGTACCCCATCACTACACTACGTGGCCAAAGAAACCACGGATACAGGAACTTAATTCACTCTGCACTTCCTCATTATTTTCCCTGCTAGAATATGTGCGGCGAAGCACACCCCTTGGTCATTGATAGAGTTGATATCATAACCACGTGACTTGTTGATAATCCCAAAATTTTCCTTCATGGTATCTACCATTTCCATGTCTTCGTTCTTACCAACAAAACCTTTAGTGGCATCATTTCCTTGGTGAACTAGCTAAGTAATCCTTCTCATTATCATTTTGTTGATTGGGATCCTCATCTCCAGTTAGAGGCATCCATCATGAAATAATGCCAATAGTTGTCGAACACAAGTCGTGTTGGATGTTCTTCTACCAAAGTGTGGCACATATAACATGTTTAACAAGCCTAATCTCTGCAATCCTATAGCCCAATGGCATGCCTCCAACTTCATAACTCCTCTCTCTAGATATTAGACCATGTGTAGGTACTTGCTTGGTTTGAACTATGGATATCTTCTTCTGTCATTAAATTCCCAATCCTCCATTTTCATTTGCTGGATTTTCCTCAGCACGTCACCTTCAAATGAAGCTTTCTCTGGTAAGAATGGTGTGAATGTGCCAAAATTTTCATTTTCAGATCTTTAACCGCCTTGGCACTTGGTTTTCTCGGTGGAAAATATGGTGGCAATACATATGGAATTTCTTCTCCCTTTATCTCTATCTGATGAATTTCAGCTTCCTCCTCATTGTCATGGATTTCCTTTCGTTATTCCTCTTGTACTAGATTCTTCGCCTCCTCCTTCGATTTCTTATCTTGCTTGAGCTTCATCTGCTGCTCTTTTTTTGTCTTCTTCCTCAGGGAAGTTCTATTTTTTACTTGTTTAGCTAGCCTCTTTCCATGTCTTTTCTTGGGTTGTTCTCCTTTAACTACTTGTTTTTGTGGTGACCTTACACACCTTGGGGACATTGGTACATTCGTTGCTCCAGTTTGACCACCCCGGGCTTCCATGACTTTTGCTAGCCCTTTCTTTACAAATTCTCTAGAAATTTCCTCAAATATTCTCTCAGACATACAACAACTCACTTCTTTCACATTTGGTTGTAAAATGTGGCATGGGATAGGGTCTTTATAGCGAATTTGAATTTCAAACCTCATGATTGGCTTATATTTTTCTCATTTAATGTAGGAATGGCACTAGATTCGGCCAAGTGTGCTTCATAAATGTTTTTCCCCCATGCCTTTTAACGACAATTTTTTTTTAATGTTATCTTTTTCCTTCCAACAGTCATATTTTCCTAGTTATCTTGGAAAATCGTGTAGTAATGTACCCTTCATCATAGTTATATTACACTTCATCGTAGTTTTGAATATCACACAGTAATCCTCCTTTAGCATAGTTCTTTTGGACTTCAACATACTTCTAAATATTACATAGTAATCCTCTTCGTCGAAGTTCCCTTCTACATAGTAGTTGATACTCCATTTCCCACATTTGACTACAGGTGTCACTAAGACTCTTCTCCTTTCATCTTTTAGTGTGAAGCTCCAGGGAGAGAGTCATCCCTGTATACCTTCAATTATCTACCATTCACTCACCCTAGAATCAGTTGATCATTTAACTTCATGAGTTGAATTGTGTCACCATTAGAGACATGCTTGATAATATATGGTCCTAGTCAATGTGTCTTAAATTTTCCTTGAAACTTTCCAAATTTTCTTTCATATAAGAGTACAAGATATCCTTCCTGGAACATATTTTTCTTGATGTGCCTATCATGCAAGGATTTCTCCCTTTCTTTTTTGTACTTGTTGGTGAAAGCCTGCTATAATCCTGTCTTTTTCCAAAGTAAGCAATTATGCCATCCTCTCCTCCATTATAATGGAATCTTCCATGTTTGTGGGCTACAATTCTTAAACTGGGCACAATGTACTCCATATGCATGACTGCTTCTTGTCCATATACCAACCAAAAATGTGTTTGGATGGATTTTCCTCAACACGTCACCTTCAAATGAAGCTTTCTCTAGTAAGAAATGGTGTGAATGTGCCAAAATTTTCATTTTCAGATCTTTAACCGCCTTGGCACTTGGTTTTCTCGGTGGAAAATATGGTGGCAATACATATGGAATTTCTTCTCCCTTTATCTCTATCTGATGAATTTCAGCTTTCCTCCTCATTGTCATGGATTTCCTTTCGTTATTCCTCTTGTACTAGATTCTTCGCCTCCTCCTTCGATTTCTTATCTTGCTTGAGCTTCATCTGCTGCTCTTTTCTTGTCTTCTTCCTTAGGGAAGTTCTATTCTTTACTTGTTTAGCTAGCCTCTTTTCATGTCTTTTCTTGGGTTGTTCTCCTTTAACTACTTGTTTTTGTGGTGACCTTACACACCTTGGGGACATTGGTACATTCGCTGCTCCAATTTGACCACCCCGGGCTTCCATGACTTTTGCTAGCCCTTACTTTACAAATTCTCTAGAAATTTCCTCAAATATTCTCTCAGACATACAACAACTCACTTCTTTCACATTTGGTTGTAAAATGTGGCATGGGACAGGGTCTTTATAGCGAATTTGAATTTCAAACCTCATGATTGGCTTATATTTTTCTCATTTAATGTAGGAATGGCACTAGATTCGGCCAAGTGTGCTTCATAAATGTTTTTCCCCCATGCCTTTTAATGACAATTTTTTTTTAATGTTATCTTTTTCCTTCCAACAGTCATATTTTCCTAAGTTATCTTGGAAAATCGTGTAGTAATGTACCCTTCATCATAGTTATATTACACTTCATCGTAGTTTTGAATATCACACAGTAATCCTCCTTTAGCATAGTTATTTTGGACTTCAACATACTTCTAAATATTACATAGTAATCCTCTTCGTTGAAGTTCCCTTCTACATAGTAGTTGATACTCCATTTCCCACATTTGACTACAGGTGTCACTAAGACTCTTCTCCTTTCATCTTTTAGTGTGAAGCTCCAGGGAGAGAGTCGTCCCTGTATACCTTCAATTATCTACCATTCACTCTCCCTAGAATCAGTTGGTCATTTAACTTCACGAGTTGAATTGTGTCACCATTAGAGACATGCTTGATAATATATGGTCCTAGTCAATGTGTCTTAAATTTTCCTTGAAACTTTCCGAATTTTCTTTCATATAAGAGTACAAGATCTCCTTCCTGGAACATATTTTTCTTGATGTGCCTATCATGCAAGGATTTCTCCCTTTCTTTTTTGTACTTGTTGGTGAAAGCCTGCTATAATCCTGTCTTTTTCCAAAGTAAGCAATTGTGCCATCCTCTCCTCCATTATAATGGAATCTTCCATGTTTGTGGGCTACAATTCTGAAACTGGGCACAACGTACTCCATATGCATGATTGATTCTTGTCCATATACCAACGAAAAATGTGTTTGGCCTGTTCTATGTTATCCTGTATGCCCACAACACGACTAGAATTCTTAGATCCCAGTCATTCCTATTCACATTGAACACCTTTGTGGGTGCTTTCTCCATAAATTTATTGAAAGCTTCGATTGTCCCATTATCTTGAGGGTCATATGGGGTACTTTTCTGATTGTGTACTTGAAATTCCTCAGTTAATGCTTCAACGGTCTTATTCAAGAAGTGTGACCCTTGGTCACTAATCAATATCCTTGGACACCCAAATCTGGATAGAATGTATTAAAAAATGAACTTCACAGTGGTATATGTGTTGCAATCCTTCATTGGTTGTGCCACATTGCAGTGATTATGTATCTTGTGTTAGTCATATTTCCTAGTGGGTTAATAGGTCCAACGAAGTCAATAACCCACTTGTCAAATTCTTGCAACATTATCTACGGTTTTAATCGAATTTTGTTTCTTCTAGATGGCCTTCTTGTTCTTTGGAATTTATCGCATGTGCGACAAAATTCCTTTGCATCCTTATGTACTTTGGGCCACCATAACCTAGTTCTCAATATTTTATGTGCAATGGCCTTTCCTACATAATGTCCACCTACGACTCCTCCATGAGCTTCGACTAGAATACTTTGCCTTTCATGTTCTGGGATGTATCTTTGCAATATTTCATCTTGTCCCATTTTATACAAGTTCCCTGCAATAAATGTGAAATAAACAGATTTTATCACCAACTCCATCTTTTGTTGTGTAGTGTGCTCCGTGGGTGCCATTCTTGTGGCCGAAAATTAAATAATATCTGGGAAGTGATCATCTGTGACCCTAATTGTGATCAATTGGAATTTGGGTAGGTTATCTTCAATACTGGTGGGTTCATTTCCTATCTCCAATCTCAACAGATGATTGGGCCTGACATTCAATCTTCCCATCTTGACTACAACCTCAGTATTGTACTCTTGGAACAATAACAACCATTGATAGATTTTTCCTCCTAAAATAGGCTTATTCACCAAATATTTCAGCAGAGAGTGATTGTTGAACATCTTAAAATGTGCTCCCAACAAGTAGTTCCTGAACTTCTATAACACATAAACCATAGCTAACCCTTCTCTTTCTGTTGTAGTGTAGTTATTTTCTACCTTGGACAATTTCCTATTTGCAAAACCTATGGGGTGATCAACTTCGCCTATGCCTGGTTGTGCGAACACTATGCCTAGCAGTATGCAAGATGCATTGACATGTACCCGAAATTCCTTCTCCCAGTCTGGGAAAACTAATATCAGCATAGTTATTGTCTTCTCCTTTAGTATAGCCAGACTCTTATGACATTCTTCATCCCATTTAAATGTGACATCTTTCTTCAATATCTTCTCCATTGACACAGTTATCTGTGCATACCCCTTTCTAAACTTTTTATAATATCCAATGTGTCCAAGCGTCATGTGCAGTTGACTTACCATTTTTGGTGTTGGCAAGTTCACAATGACTGCTATCTTCGTAGGATCCACCAACAAACCATGTTTGCACACAATATGCCCCAAGAGAATGCCACAAGACACACAAAATATACACTTCTTCAAATTAAGTGAAATCTGATGCTACCTACATGTATCCGTCATAAGCCTTAGGCTCGCAACATGTTTCTTTAATAGCCCAAAGGCTCTCCAATAATCAAAGAAAAATTCCAAGAATTTGTGTATGTACACCTTAAACATTGTGACTATGACTCTAGAAAATATGGTAGACACATTCTTCAAACCAAAAGGCATCACTGTGTACTGAAATGAGGCCCATTCTATTGCAAAAGTTGTCTTGTGCCTATCTTCTGGTGTAATTCTAATCTGATGGTAACCCAAAAATCCATCTATGAAAGAATAGGCGTCGTGACCTCCTACATTGTCCAATACTTCGTTTGTAAATGTTGTAGTGAAAGGGTCATCCAAACATGCATCATTTAATTTCCTTAAGTCATCAAAGATTTTGATCTATCCTTTAGTCTTATTTTCCTGAACTATCATAGGGCTTACCCATTTAGACTCTTCGACAAGATCGATGATCCTTGCTACCAACATTTTGTCTAGTTCTTCCTTCACTTTTCCTTATATTTAGGATTCAACCTATAGTGTCTTTGCTTCACAGGCTTCGCATCAAGTTTTAGAGGGATCCTCATAACTCCTAGGTCCCCTAATTTGCCCTTCATTTCTGAAAACTTCATCGGAAATATCTCTTGGTATTCATGTACAAACTCAATGATTTTACTAACTATATATGCTTCCCAATAGTATTTAATCATCATGAACTTTGGGTCTTCCTTTGTCCCAATATCCACTTTGTGTGTTTTTATTGGCTATGTTATATTCAATATTTCTTGTTCTGGTCTAACAACTTTGGGATTTCCTTCCGATTTTGGTATATCAATATTTATCAGGTCTTCATCTTCTTTAGCAATGATATTATAAAATTCCAATGCATTTTGTAATTGTGCAACCCAATCATGCTACCATGTTGATGGAGCTTCATTCCCAAAAATATTTACTCTAATTTTCTAAGGAGTCAAGTCTCTACATGGGCAATCATCGTCAAAATTGAATGTTAGTACAAACCCTTCAACAAAATATGTCCAATTTGTAGTTCCATGCCACAGTTCTATTTCAAGATACCAATTCATAGCGATAATTTCTAGTGTGCAGATAAATCCATGCACCCACTCTTGTTTTGGACATCATTTCCAAACTGAAGTGCAGCATTGAATATACTCCTGGGATCAACCTTACCATCATACTTTACTTCAATTTTTATGTTGATTAGGACAAAATTGATCCACCTTAATCTATGGCACTGCTTCCAATTTGCTATATTTCTTTTATGATTACCCAACCATCTAGTAGGTGTAGACCTCAAGGCTACATCCAAAGCTTGTAACCTATGTTCTTCTGGTATTTATCTTTCATATGATTCAAGAAACAGGCTTACTTCTCCAATCCCATCATAATAAAGTAGATTACATACCTAAAAAGTTATGTAGCGAAGTGATTTTGTGGTAGAGACTTCATATAACCTATTCTGCCAATTTTCTAGTTCTTCCTCAAGATACAAAGTATAAGAACTGTCATGTTCCCAGCCCAATTTTCCATCTGCGATAAGATTAATCCAATCCTCCTCCTTAGTTGTTATCTGATTAATGTTGTCAACATCTGTGTCATAGTACTCATCCCGTACAGGCTCTGTATAACACACTCCTTTCGAGGGGTCTAGAGGGATGGTGACCCTCATATCGTCTCTTTTGAACACTATTTCTCTCTTCTTCAAATTGATTATCATTAAATTATCAAAAGCCCAGTCCAATTTGAGAATCGTTGGATAAGGGTTCATATCTGGATTTAAGACATCTGTGGTATATATCTTTATACTTAGACATCTAGAAAATGTTTTTACTGTGGATTCTCTGGTAACTACGTATAAAAAGGGTTGATATCATCTACAATTTCAATCATGTCAAAGTCTATAATGTTTTGGAATCCTTCAATGTCTACTATGATGCTAGGTAACCTCCCCATAGGGACGATCTTATGTTGGTTAGGCATCCTCAACTATATTGGTGACCATTGCAACTTTGGTCTTCCCATTGACTCCCAAGTTTTATTAGGTAACATGTTGGCATCAGGTCCTATGTCCAGGATTACCTAATCCATATCATATTCCCCAATTTGTGCAATTAATATTATTTCCTTCCCCGTTCTCTTCTTATGTTGATGTTAATTTTTTGCTACATGCATATCACTTCACAATACCTCTTTATCAACATAGGAATCTATCAACTCCTCGAGTCCTTCAAAACCCTTTTGATTCCACAATAGCTTCATGCAAGTCTATAAAAGCGACTTCAAAATACTTGGATCTAATTCTCATGTCGGAGTAGACATTTTGTCACAGTCCTTCTTTGACATTAAATTCAGTTGCACACTAGATGTTGAAGCCCCATCATCCACGAAGCTTCACTTTGCTCCCATGAAAGTTTACTTTTCCTTTTGGATATTGAACCCAAGGACCTTTTCTACGGTCTTTCTTACCCATGACTCTTATACCTTCTTCTTACCTTTATCGTCTCCTGTCACACCTCCACTCTTGGTTATGATGTTGATACACAGTTCATATTCTTTTGGCTCTGTGGTCATCATTTGAATATTTTTTGCGGGTTTTTGGTTTCTTATATCCTACATCTTTGCGATAAGGACATGACATTCTTCTATCACATGATCAAAATATTTGTAGTAGTTGTAGGTTGTAGTAGGGTTATGACAATTTCTTATGAAGTATCCTACTTGTCCATAGTTGTAACAGATAATCTGGCCATGTCCTCAACCAACTCCTCCTCCTCTTCATCCCAAGAATCCTACTCAACTAGTGTGTTGGCCTGGCTCCTCATGTTTATGTCCTTCATCTTGCAGTCTTTAAGCATTAGCAGTATGCTACATCATTAAATCATAACTTCAATAATTCCTCTCATCATGGCCTGACGACTTACAAAAGTTGCAAAACAACTGATTTGGGGTTTATACATACTTTAGTAATAAATAAAAATATTAAGGGTGATGTTAGCCTCTTGTTCTACAAATATCACAACACAAAATTGATTTTGGGTTTACTAGATAGGTGCTGCACTTGCCAAGTAATCTCTGAACACAGGGAATTGATCCTTATAGTGTCCCTCCACTTTTCATTTTGTACACCATACGTCTGATTTGGTTTCTTTACTTTTCTTGAGATCTTGAAATTCCAAGGTCAAATTTGTTAGTTGGCTCTGGACTTTTTGTACTCTTGCATGAGTAT
Source organism: Pinus taeda (assembly GCA_000404065.3). NCBI lineage: Eukaryota > Viridiplantae > Streptophyta > Pinopsida > Pinales > Pinaceae > Pinus > Pinus taeda. The sequence continues at coordinate 33,406 of APFE031408133.1, forward strand.
CTCTGATCAGCGAGGCTTCCAGCTTCACGACAGTCTCTAATGCTTCGACCTGAGTCATGATCTTCTACAACATCAAGGGTAACCTAATATGTGCAGCAGTGTAGATATAAACCATTCTTTATGTTGTTCTAGGGGTATGTTAAAACTTACTTGTCCCATTAACAACTTGAATCGTTGATCCAAGTCCCACACAGATTTAGTATCCATCTATTTGATTTCCTTCAACTCCATAATGCACTGTGATTCTGATTGTTACTTTTTGAATTCTAATACCAGTGCTTCTTAATATCATCTAACGAAGCAACTTGACTAGTCACAGAATACTTCATATACCATGTTAGTGCTCTTTCTCACAATTTAGTGATGAGTTGTGCCTTCTTGAGATCTTCATTAGTGATCTATCTTTCTTTCCATACTGCATCAGCTACAAACTAGAACTGGTTAGGTTCCTCTGATCAAAGGCCTCTAAAGATAGGCAACTTAACGTCGTCACCCCATTTTTCTTCTTAGGGGTTAGGGGAGGGGGAATAGGGGAATTATGGGAGGGGATGAGGGGTAAGGGAGTAGATGAATGGGGAATCCAAATATGCCCTAATTTTTCTCAACTCCTAACTTCGACGCACCTTCAGGATGCGAGGGGGACTACCACAGGGTTGTAGGGCTACTTCCTTCTCCTTCACTCTTAGACCCACTTAAGAAGGGACTGTAGTAAGTCTCAATAAATTTCTTTGGTTTGTGCTCTACTCTATATCGCTTCCCACTTTGTGTAGATCCTAGTCTTGGTTTAGAATTATTCCCTCTTCACCCAAACATTAATCTGATTGCATTCATTGCACATCTTTTTCACATAAAATAATTTTAATCCACATATTCAAAGAGTTTAGGTACTTACCTTGTAGAATCTTGAAAAATATTCACTCAAGTTCATGTAATATATAGTCATTTCTATTGCAAATTAAGTAATAAATCCTCCCACAATACTATCAATCCAAAAATCAACTGCTCTTGAAATCCTATTGTTAGTATTCCTAAGTCACTGTATCAATTCAGGGCTCCACATAGTAGGCTCATAGTTTTTGAAACAAGTCTTATGCTTGGTCAAACTTCATACACATTCATATAGTTCATTATAAAATGTTGCGAAGAAGATATCGCATTGTTCTGTATAGAGATACTTCTACAAACAGGCTTCAATTGGAAATTGCAGATTTCTGCTTTCTTGAACTGCAAATTATTGCTCTTTTTTTCAACCCACTCTTGGATTTCCTTCTCAAAATATCCCAGTCTCGAAAATAGAACCATTTTTTGGCTCAAGGCGCTTGGAGCCAAGTTCAAAGTGTATCGCACACCAACAAAACCCTTAACCACTGGCCCTTTCAACAATGACCTACAAGCGGTTCATAGTCTCACTCGAAGCAATAATGGGAGGTTTCAGAACCACGTTTCTATAGTCGGAGGGATATTTTGCTATGAAACCTATGTTTTTTCTTATATTTTATACTAATCTACAACTTCACATACATAAAAGACTTTGTGCTTATGATTTACTTCACTAATTTGTGCTTATTACATAAACATTTCATAAAACAACATAACATGTATTATTTTGCATACATACGTAAAAATCATGCATATTAATACATATGAATATATATTATGAATACAGATACATAAGATTTCGCCAAAACTTCTTCTTCTTTATTAAGATGGATCCTTTATCACATACAACTTCTTTGACATACGCACCCAGCTGCAAGTGGTCTGCACACTCAGTTGTAGACTCTTCCAAGGCCTCTATGCACTCATTTGTGGAGCCTTCCCTAAAAGTCCAAAACACAAACTAAAGACAAAAAGTATATGTCATCTTTTTCGACAAAACATTACATTTAATTATATAGGTTTTGTTACTACAAAACCATGGTCCACATACTATGGATTCAACAAAACAATGAGTTAAACCCCGATACTCGTTACAAAATCAGGGGCTTTGACCCACCCCAAATCCCCTAGACATCACGCAGTGAATCAAAATTCACTGACTCCGCATGCTATGCTCCTCAAAATGCGGAGTATTTAACCAAACCTAGACCAATTTGGGCCTTGCCCAACATAAATTAGCAAGTATCACTATTCTCATCTCCCCAATGTGGAAAAAAAAATTGTGTTGTTTCTCAGAGTTGTTTAACCTCTTTCCTCAAAGCCTGCGAGTTCTTTTCCAATTGCTCATTCTAAATCGTCAAATACTGAACATTTAATCTTTTTGCTCCTGCATAGGCTAAGATGGCTTTGGCAATGGTAGTTGGATGCTTCCTGATATCCAACACTATTACCCTTTCCTTGATGAATTGTTGGGCACAAGATCCCCCAAGGGCAGTTTTGGGGCTAAAAGCCCATATTTTGGTCCAATTGTGTAATCCAAATGTAAAGACTCCACATTTTTTTGGTTGCAGAATGCGTAGGTGTTAAAGATTCATAGGGTTGTCCACCCTTATTTCGGAAATGTAATGCCTGTTGTAAAAGATCTACCCATGGTCCGCAGACCGTGGGATTGTATAAATAGAGCTAAGCTCTAAGTAGTTAGAGGCATGAAGAAAGATCAAACATGTATGAGAGATAGCTCTAAAGTATAATTCTAAGTCTTGGGTTGTAACATAGGTAGAGGCACTGCAACTGAGTGCGTAGAGGCCTAGAAGTCTGTAGCTAAGTGCGCAGACACCTGCAGTTGAGTGCGCAAGGTGGGTAGAGTCTATAATCATCCAGAACTATCAATAAAGAGAAGTATTCCATAATTTCTGCATCTTATTTCTTGTTTATGCATATGTTATATGCGTGAATGTATGTAAATGTATTGGTTAAGTGAATGCAAGTAAGGACATCTGTTTACATGAAGCTAACTAATATTTGTTAATAAGATAAGAAAGACACTTAGCCTAGTTGGGAGATATCGTAGTTCGCTGCCCTAGCAGCATGAAAGGAATTCAGCCCCTGGTTAGGGTTGCGCAGAAGCCGATTGTACCCTTTCACGAAGGTACTAAAGAGTGGAACATAGGGTTAAGCAACCTGCGTGAAGGCAGGTCTAGCTGGAATAAATCGACATCACAAGCATCTCAAGGGTGCAAAAACTTGGTTCCAGCATCCCCCCATACTACTTCAAGTGAGACTTTAGTCCATGCTCCAAGGGTTGATGCTGAAAGGGCAAGTAGTGTAGGGATTTTTTTGGCTAACTAACACTGAACCTGGGTCAGGCCCCCTCAAGCCAACAAATGGTTCTATTTCCGGGACCAGAATCTGTATAAGAGATGTGTGATGTCATATCACTAGAATCCAACTAAGAAAGAAATCAAAGGCTGGTTGGATAGAAGGATTCATGAGTTTGCATCACAAGAAAATAGAAATCCATGACTGTCAAAAGAATCGTGGTTGGACCGACACCTGTATATGAAGATCCATGAAATATTTTTTGCCTTCTTTCCTATTGAGCTATACGAGTGGATCAAAAAGTTAGCAGATAGCCAAGGAAGGTGGAAACTTGATGGGCCTATTGTGTGGACCCCAAAGCTAGTACGCAAGTTGGAAGAATTGAAGGATAAGATCACCCATGCTGTCAATCATTGGCTCAATCATGTCATAGGAGGATTTGTTACCGAGTTTGTGGTTGACATCTTAGTCAGCTATAGCGAGGTGATGCGATGCTTTTTTCAAGGACCATGAGGTAGGTACGTAAAATCTCTAAATAATAGGATTAAAATGTTGTTGTGCGAAAAACAGGTTATGCAACTACCTTGATGTTTGGAAATATGTGAAGTAGAAAAAGTTATAGGAACAAAGGAAATAAGGGTTCGCAGTACAGCCCCTCGATTTCACCTCCACGAGGGGATGAAGAAGGGATAGAAAAGGACTTGTCATGAAGTGCTAAAAGTTGATAAGTCAAGGATTCCTGTGAATACCACCTCCACCCACACCACCTTTGTCTTCACCACCATCGCCTCCAACTTCACCCGTACCACCTCCAGCACCACCATGATTCAATATGGCAAACACAATGAAGTTTCCTTTGCTCAAAGGTTTGGGAAATGAGGATCTGAACCAATTTTGGTTCATTGTAAGGGTTGTATTGGAAGCTCAAGGTGTTACAGATGACCATATAAAGAACATGACACTAGTTAGTGCTCTACAAGATCACGCACAAACCTAGTATATTAATTACTCCAACAATAACCCGAATGCTAGAGTAGTGGGCGTCCAAGCAGAATAAATAGAGAATTTAGTAGGCCTAAGTCCAAGGCACAGTTGATTGTGGGCTTCAAAGAGATTGTGATGCGAGTAGGCGGGACACCGTGGGAATTGGATCAAAGGTTAAAGTGTCAAATCCGCTAATACAATATGAATTTGATAGATGGACAACATCGTGAGTGGTTTGTGGCTTCGGTACTACACCACTTAAGGAGCACGTTGTCCCAATAAAAGATAATTACTTAGGTAGAGGCCTTAGAGATTGCCATGAGACTACATGAGACTCCATTGCAAGATCCTAATCTAGGATTTCAGGAGATCCACGTGGAACTGTAGAATCTGTGCCTTGAGATGCAAAGTCTAAAGAAGGACAGGACAATACAACTAGAGGTATGTGAGGAGGTATGGTTCTTGAAATGTAAGAGTCAGGGTCATGACAAATACCACTACCCAGTCTTTACAAACTAGCTTGCAGGAGGAGGACTGATGCCTTTAAGGTTGGAAGCTCAAGCAGGACCTAGTGCGACACTTGCTTTATGGTGTGTTATCTATCAAGTAGACGAAAAACATGCCACAAATAACTACCACTTGCTATAGAAGTATGTACAAACACCGCAATAGTTATTTTGAAAATTTTGTAGGTCAGTAGGACATGATGAGTGTACTTCCAGGAGCTATGAATTGATGATGGATAGAACTCCTACCTACAGGGTTCAGGCCGAAACGCGGCCCCTTGACCAAAATGTAGGGATGGCATGGATAGGATTTCAGGGGCGCGGAAAAGGCCGAGGTGGAGGAGGACCTGGTGGAGGTTGAGGACAATTGATTTTCTACAATTGTGGAGGGCTAGGACACTATGCTCGTGAATTCACTAATCCAATGTGCTCGTCGTGCAAGTGTTGCACGTTGTTTGATCATGAAACAGAAGATTGTCCTACATTAATAGCTAGGATACGTGACAAAGTGGCGCTACCACCTTGCCTACCTCAGAACTTGTAGATGATGAGGTCTAAGCTGCGTGAGGAAGATCCGAACGTAAATATAGTGCTCTGAAGCGGAATCATGATAGGAGATGACAAAGGGAAACAACTGGAAAGTAGTACATGGGTTCTCAGAGCCCTGACAAAAGAGGCTGAGTTTGATTTGGAGCATGCTTGTGCAGCATTGATGGAAGCTAAGAAGAGCTTCGCTAAGGCCTCCACTTCAGGGAGCAAGGATAAACCAGAGCCGGAGATGGACCCCTCTATGCTCATAGCTTTCCTGGAAATCTGTATAAGTTAATGCATGACAATAAGGTTGTGAAAGGGTTACAAGAACTCATCCATAGATGTGCTAGGACTGTGCCAGGTGAACTCCATCTAGTCTAAAATATTGGTAAGCATAAGACAAGGACGGCACGTGAAATGAGACTCACCACGCAGATCGGAGAATGCGAAATGGATCAAGTCATTTTGGATTTAGGATTAGATGCAAATGTTCTACCAAAACATACATGGGAGAAAACAAGGAGACCTACGCTACAATGGTATCCAATTCAATTGAGGATGGTGAATCAGCAAAAAAAATCATACCCATGGGGCAGTTGCGGGAAGTGACCGTGGATATTGAGGGATCAAGTGTGCTGGCAGACTTTGAAGTAATAGAGATTGTTGATGAAAACAATCCCTACCCTTTGCTCCTAGGAATTTATTGGGATACTAATATGAATGGGGTAATCAATTTGAAGAAGCAAAAGATGATCTTTGAGAAGAATTCACTACCTGTAATAATACCCCTGGATCCTGCTGAAGGATCACGCTATACGGAACTAGTCTGCAATTATGAGAGTGATGATGATCTGGAATGCATCTATAAGATAACAACATGAGACCAAGTCTGGGTGAACCCCACTATGGATGGGTAGATTATGTGGGATCATGAGAGTTCCTGCACTTTGGACTTCGATAAAGAAATAGAACACTGGCAGAATTAGTT
>APFE031408134.1:0-14034 GCA_000404065.3 Pinus taeda
ATTAAGACCCCGGGTCTATTACAACCTTTATCCATTCCAAGCCAACATTGGGAGGAGGTTTCAATGGATTTTATCACAAGTTTACCCAAGTCTTAGGGAAAGAGTGTCATCATGGTGATAGTTGATAGACTTACCAAGTATGCACACTTTTTTGCATTATCACATCCATTTAAAGCCAATACAACTTCTACTGCATTTATGGAAACAGTTCAAAAACTACATGGAAACCCAAATATTATTGTAAGTGACATATATCCCATTTTCACTGGAAATTTTTGGACAAAATTATTTTCTTGTTTCAGTACTCAGTTAGCTCATAGCTCATCTTATCATCCTCAATCTAATGGGAAAACTTAGTAAACAAATATTTGGAAGAATATCTTCATTTCTTTATATCTAATAAACAGACACAATGGGTCAAATGGTTTCCTCTGGCTAAATGGTCGTATAACACTTCCTTTCATACAACAACAAAAATGACCCCATTTGTGGCACTTTATGGATATTAGCCACCATCCATCACATCATATTTAAAAGAAAATTCTAAAGTTCAAGTAGTGGAACATCACATCAAGCATCAAAAACAAGTCCTCCAACTCTTAAAGGATAACCTCGTGTTCGCACAGAATAGAATGAAACAATAGGCAGATCAAAATCGCAGCGAAAGAAGTTTTGATATAGGTGATTGGGTATTCCTATGGCTACAACCGTATAAACAAATGTCCCTCAAGCAAGCTAAGAAGGATAATAAATTATCACCAAAGTATTATGGTTTGTACAAGGTGTTGCAAAAGATTGGTACTATGGCATACAAATTGGAGCTTCCTCCAGCTTCTCGAGTGCACCTAGTTTTCCATGTTTCATGTTTAAAGAAGGTTATAGGCAACAAGATCCCAGTTCAAACAATATTGCTAGAACTTGACAAGGAAGGAAAAATTATTTTGGAACCAGAAGCAGTCATAGAAACAAGAACTCAACAGCGACGAAATCGATCAATTTCAGAGTACCTCATCAAGTGGAAGAACTTATCAGCTAAAGATTCCACATGGGAGGATGAGAATTTTATACAGAAGCATCCAGAACTACTCAAGCATTAAGGACAACACTTTTTTGAAGGAGAAGGGCATGTTGGGTCCCTATAATACTAGTGATTACCCCATTAATATTGTAGTTGTATCCCTTATTAATATTGTTGTGCTCCTATTGTCCCCATATTATTATTAGTGTGTCCCATAGAATCCCTCTATTATTATTTTTGTGCCATTATATTATTATTTTTAGGTCGGCTGAGTTATATTGTGACTCCTTAGACTCCTATATATAGAAAGGAGGTTTTGTCATTTGAATTGTTAAGGAATCATTCATTTGTGTAATGTAAAGGAGGTTGCCCCCTTAAAGAGGCTAAATTCTAAGGCATTGATCTATCTTTTCTATCTTTTTGTGAGTGGGTTTCATAACAATTACCAATTTATTTAGGACATTATTGTAGATCGCATGTTTCAATTTTATTCTCTAGTATGATCATAGCTAGATAGTGTTTAAATTAGGCTATATGCATGTGATTATTAGTTTAGATTAGATTTATTTTAGCTTAAACATTCCTCCAAACCATCATATATCACTCCATCAGCACTATCATAAATTATATTGGGAAATTGGTCCCATTATCCCCAGTTGGAGCCACTACACCAAATGGAAAATGAGCTACCAACCAAGGACTAGACTAGGCGGTTTTCCCCCATGTTTTAAGCAACGAACTTTGAGGCTTCAACACTTTGGCACTAGAAGGAGGACCTGACTATGAATGGAAATTAAATCCAAATTAATAGGCCATTTTAAGAGTAAAACTCCCTCACCATCACCTCCAACTTCTCGATCACATTCCAAATCCCCTAATCCTAAGTGAGAAGTTGTAAAAATAATAATAGAGCCCACTGTTAAAATCCCAAAGAAGCTAGATCATTCTTCTTCCGCTGAAGCCCTTGAAGTCCAATATTTGATTCATAAATTACAGGGGATTTCGATATCTCAAGAGGAATCTGAGTTATTCCAAGATAGTGTTACCTCTTAGTTTACCCCATCTCAATGGTTAACTAGATCATAGAGAGAAAAGTTTGGAATCCCACAATTCGAATTCCCTCTACCAAGTCATAAGAAATCTAATAAGACACCATCTAAATCTCACAGTGAGGTTCTTTCATCAAAACAATCATAATATTCATTCATTCCATCCATATCATCTCAAAACCAATCATTCACCTCACCACTTCAGATCATGATTCACACAGGTATTGGAACTCCATCTTCCTCTACCCAATCACCTCCAACCACTGCAACATTTTCCTCTTCTCACATACCAACAATGGCTCAACCTCCTCAAAGTCCATGGACAAATCCATGAGCTATTAGGATGGCTACACCTTTACTTCCGTTTCCAACCCATCCATAGAAATGGTTACAAAATTTCAATCCTGATAATGGCCTACTGGCTGAGGAACACACAAACAATTTTTTGTTGTCCATTAACTTAACTGAAGTAGTAGAAGAAGATGCAGTTGTAATATTATTTCCATATACCTTTCAGGGAGCAGCAGGATCATGGTATTTCTCATTACAATCAGGTTCTATTAATAGTTGGGATGCTCTTCAAGAGTAGTTCTTAACAAAATTTGGAGATGATATATCCACAACTACCCTAATCAATGACCTCTCCAATTTGAAAGCTGAACCTAAAGAACCAATAAAATACTTCAGCTCTCGCTTCAATAAATTATTTAATAAAATACCAGAGGCATCTAAGGCCAGCGATGGTATCCAAAATGAGTGGTATATTTAAGAAAATATGAAAGAGGCAATCACTATAGAAAAATGTATTCTAGCTATAGATAAGAAAAACACATTAGAAGGATGAAAATCCAAGAAAGTGACTTTTAGGGATGAATCCAAGAATAAATTACCAAAAGATCGTGTTGATCTTGAAGGTTTACAAAAAGTCCTCAAAACCGTGTCTAATGAAATGGTTGATATTTAAAAACAGGTAGCAGAGACTTCCTCTAAGAAATATTTTAGACCATTTAAAAGGAATTCCCTTGCTGATCCTAAACCTCCAAATTCTAGATGAAATGTTGAACCAGATGGAGAGGAAGATGAAGTTTCAACAAATTAAGAACAAACAGATGATGAAGAAGTGGCAGAGTTACAAACAATATGGGATTTTATACTTCCCAATGAAGAAATGCAAGAAGCACTGCCTATTGCCACCTGAAGTAAAAACCCTGTTGATTTACCACAGACAAATCCAAAGCAGAAGGCTTCAATGCCTCCTTCTAGGGACAAAACAACAATTAAGAAATATTCACCAAAATACACTGAAACTACTCCTTCTCAATTGAATTATTCACCTTCAACTAAAACCCTGATAGTATCTAATGAAATGGAATATAATATTGATGATGATATGAAAAGACTAGGGAAAACATCATCTTTCATGAGCTTATAAAGTTGAAACATCAATAGAAGCTACTCCTTAAGGAGCTAAACGCAGTACCTACTTCACCTCTTCCTATTGTTGTGATCTCACAAGCTGCCCAAGAAATGGGAAGACCCCCTAGCACCTCTTTAAACAAAATTGATCCAACCAACATAGTTGTAATAGGAGATATCTAAATCCCATACTCCTCCATTTATCCTTACTTTTGAAATTTTTAGTAGAAAATTACACAATTGTTTAGTTGATTTAGGAGCTTCATCTAACATTTTACCTAGAAAAGTTTGTGCAAATTGAATGTTCAACACCAAAAATCTATTGTACACATTGTGGAGTTAGATCGATCTCAAGTCAAATTTGTTGGGGAACTTAATCAAGTAACCATCAAACTCTCATCAAATCCCAAATTTTGTTAAGTCATTGAGATTCCCATAGCTAATATTCTTGAGTTCTATGGCTTAACCCTTAGTAGAGACTAGTAAGAAAAGCTTCATGGCTATTTTGTGGCTGATTGGTCTCACATGTGACTTCCCTAGAATGGCAAGCCAAATCAAATAAGGGTTGATCATGAAAAACATCAAAAGTACATAGTCATAGAGCTAGAAGGAAAAAATGAACCAGTTGAGTATAGCAACAATATCATCATAAACTACTCAGTGGAATCATTTATAGGAAATTTTAATGCTTATACTTTACCTTCCTGTAAAACTCTGTTGTATGTAAAGCTGAAAACTTTTCCCAAACAGATACTTCTAAGTGTGTAAATTTTGTAGATAAACTTGTAGTTATCTCTTTAGTTTGGAAATTATTTTTTGATGGATCTAAATCTAATGATGGAGCAGGAGCAAGATGCATATTAGTTAGCCTAGAAGAGGAAAAGACTATGTTAGCATGCGAACTTGAATTTGGTTGCACAAACAACACTGCTGAATATGAAGCATTAGTTCAAGGTTTGTATAAAGAAATTGGCCTTAATATAAAAAACCTCCAAGTGTTTGGAGATTCATAAATTGTGATAAAGCAAGTAAGAAATAGTATACATTATTTGTCAGCACATTTGAAACACTATTAGTCATTAGTCCAAGACCTGACTGCCCACTTTACAACTTCAATATTTCCCCTATTACAAGACTCCAAAAAGAAAGCATCGATCTTTTAACTAATGTGGCTTCCAAGTTTATTCCACTAGGAGATTATAGTCCTAGTCGCTTTTCTATTGAATTGATTTTTAGGCCTTCTATTCCCAACAATATCATCAACTGGAGAGTCTTTAATAACGATTCAGATATCATAATATTTTTGACATCAAAAGGCACTTATGATGACTAGATAGTTGATGAAGACCAGCATGACAACCAACTTAAGCAAAATAGCCAATAATGCTATACCAAAGTCTCTGGTTAAGCTGGAAGATTTATATGACCTCAAGGACAGATTCAAATGACCCACCAATTCAAAACTTCAGAGTTCAACTCTAAGGTTTGAATTGATTAACCTTGGAACTGACCTTAAACCTCGAAATACCAATCTAGGCTTCAGACGTACATCAGATGAGAAATCAACCTTTATACGTTTGTTGAAGAAATATAAGAATGTCTTCGCATGGAAATATGAGGATCTTAAAACGTATGACACTTCTATTATTCAACATACCATCCCCATGACATCTGATGAAAAACCTGTTCAGCAGAAATTAAGAAAAATCCATCCTAATTTAGAAAATTAGATTAAATCTGAATTGAACAAACTGCTTAAAGCCAAGATTATTTTCCTTGTCAGACATTCCCAGTGGATCTCCAATCTTGTCTTAGTCAGAAAGAAGAATGATGATATTCAGATATGTATATACTTCCATAATCTAAACAAATCATGTAAAAAGGACAACTTTCCATTGCCTCCTATGGAACATATATTGCAATCAGTTGCAGGCTCATAACTAATGTCTTTCCTGGATGGATTCTCAGGTTATAATTAAATCCTAGTACATCCAGATGACCAACTAAAAACAACATTCAGGACAAAATGGGGCGCTTATGCTTATCAGAAGATGCCATTTGGACTAATTAATGTTGGTGCTACTTTCCAAAGAGCTATGGACATAGCCTTCAAAGGTTTAGTAAACAAATCAATAGTAATCTACATAGACGATATAACTGTATATTCCAAAAAGTACAGTAATCATCTGAGAGATTTAAAACAAATCTTTGACCATTGTCAAAGGTATGGAATTTCTCTTAATCCTAAGAAATCTTTCTTCATGTTAAGTGAAGGAAAACTCCTTGGATTCATTATATCCAAAGTAGGGATTCAAATTGAACCTGATAGAATAAGAGAAATCTCTAAAATTCCTTTACCTCATAACAAAAAATCAATGCAATCCTTCCAAGGTCAGATAAATTTTGTTAAAATATTTGTCCCTGACTTCTCACAAATTGTTTTACCTATTCAATCTATGATAAAGAAAAAATATCTTTTTAAATGGGAACACACAAAACATGGATCTTTTGACTTGATTAAACAAGAAATCATTAATGCTCCCTCTTTAGCAACTCCGATTTTTTCAAATCATTTCATTCTTTATACTTTTTCTTCCAAGAAATCATATGCAGCCATATTGACACAAGTCAATGAAGAAAAATTTGAAGCCCCAATCTCTTTCTTTAGCTCCAATTTGCAAGGAGCTGAATTGAATTACTCAGATATTGAAAAACAGGCTTTTGCTGTTTACAAATCAATAAAACACTTCAGACCTTTTCTCCTCTAAACCCGCACCAAAGTAATAGTGCCATTCTCAGTAGTGAGAAATTTGTTGATACAAAGGGATGTATGTGAGAAGAGAGAAAATTAGATGACAACTCTACAAGAATATGACATTGAAACGAGACCAACAAAAATTGTAAAAGGTCAAGGTTTTTGCAAGATGTTAGCAGGAGCATCTAATTTATCAACACTACAAGTCTTAGGTGATGATGTACAAGTCTATGAGGTAAGCCTTAATGATACAGAGTCAGGTTATGATGATATCATGTTTTACTTAAGAAATGATATGCTCCAATGCAATTAAATTATAAGAAGAGAATGGCCTTGAGGCTAAAAGCTAGACAATATCAAATCCACAATGATGTGCTATTTAGAATAAATTATGATTCTATTTTACTTAGATGTCTTGAAATATCTGAGGTAGAAAAGGTGTTGCAAGAACTCCATGATGGACCAGCTGGTGGACATTTTGGAGGAGATACCACCACACATAAAATCCTGCATGTTGGCCATTAATGGCCAACATTATTCAAGGATACACATAGTTATGTAAGGGGATGTAAAGTTTGTTAGATAGTTGTTGGGAGACAGAGGAAACCCACATTACTATTACAACCATTCAATATTGAACAATCATTTGAGCAATGGGGATCAGACATAATAGGTGAGATCGTTCCTCATTCTTCTAAGTAGCATAGATATATCCTTACAACAACTGATTACTTCAGAAAATGGGTGGAAGCCATTCCACTCAAGGTAGCCAATTCTAAAAACATAATTGAATTCATTGATCAATTTATCATTACCATATTTGGTCTGCCATCTGCCATGATGTTTGATAATGCATCTTATTTTTTAGGAAATGTTATGATAGAATTTGCTCTTAAAATAGGTTTTAAGCTTAAATACTCTGTTAACTATTATCCATAGGGAAATGGGTTAGATTAATCTATAATAAAAAAATCTCATAAGGATTATTAAACAAACTGTTGACCAAAATTAGAAGAACTAGCATAAGTCTTTAATATTTTATCTATGGGTAAATCAAATAACTCAGAAGGCCTCCATTGGCACTTCTCCTTTTAATTTGGTCTATGGGAAAGAAGTTGTACTACCTACAAATGTAGCTATTCCCTCTCTAGCCCTGGTTTAGTTCATTGAAGGAACTCCTTCATGTTCTATGTAGGTTAGATAGTTACAAATCCTTAAGCTCAAAGAGGAAAGGGAAAAGGCTAGAATCACACATGCACATCATCAACAATTAGTCAAAGCTTCCTTTGATTCAAATTCTATAAGTTCAAAATCTTTTCGACTTGGAGACCTAGTATTGAAATGGGATAAAGCCCACGAGGAAAAATGTAAGCATACCAAGTTCCAACAAATTTGGCCTTGCGCATTTAAGATTGTGGAACAAATAGGCCTATCAACCTTTGTATTGTAGGATTTACTAGGCAAGAGAGAATATCTACCTGTTAATGGGCAGATATTAAAGAAATATTTTCCATAAGAGATGATCACTTCTATTCACTGTATATTATTTCCTTTATTTTATTTTCTAGAAAGAATAATACAAGTTGAAGAACATTTACTTTTGGCTTTACAAATAATAGTCTCTTTTTATTTTTGACTTTTCATTTGTATAAGTAAAGATTATTATGAACATGAAATTCACACATAAAATATAGGGTTAAGTTCCATTGCTCTAAAATTCCTTGTTCTCTACCAAAATTATTTGATCTTTGATGAAACTTAACTTTAGAAACGAACCTAGCCTCTACATCAATCAAGAAAAGTATCAATAACGAAGCAAAGTCTCTCTACAGAAATGCATCTTTAAACTCTACAATTGTCATCCAAAAGCTCTTAAGGAGCCAATGATTCTCCCCATCTATTCAGTTTACATTTTTAGAGTGTAATTCTAAAATATACTTAAACTTAAATGATAAGAGGTCTCATCAAGAGACAGCTTACCATGATCATAAGGTTATAACTAGCAGACATTACCAATACTTCATATCAAAACAGGGTAATGGCTTGAGATTATATTGATCAAAAGATAAGGGGTCTCATTAAGAGCCAGCTTGTTCAGTTAATTTATAATCAAGTGAATGGCATTGTCAATTTTTGCCACCAAACCAAGCCATTGTCCTTTAAGGGATAAAAAATGAAAATTTGAAGAAAAATAATTATTTCATAAAATAAAAGTGAATAAGTATACAACTCTAATCTTATCTTTAAAAAATGTATTTTGACCTTAGTGGGATACTAAAGCATTGCTGGTTAAAAGGTAACCATGTTGAGGTTATGAATGCCTGCTGGTAGCAAAGGCTCTACCCATGACAACTAAGTATACCAAAAAATGAGCCTCCCTAGTTTTATCTTTAAAACCAAGTAATGACTGATGTAGACAAAGTAAATTTCTTATGTAAGAGGATAACCAAAAGAATGATAGTTAAGTGGACGTTGTTTAAATATTCAAAGAGTAGTATGACTTACCTTATGTTTCATGTAATTTTTAATTTCCAAACCATCTTTATTTTGGAAGTTTTTAGAAATTTCAAAAAACTCTCAGAGATAACTGGTTCTTCCAAGTGAATCGCCAATTGTTGTGTTATTCAACAACCCCCATTTGTTAATAGTAGTAGTCAATATTACATTAATACATGGGGACTCTTTAAAAAATCCTTCCAAAAATAAGTTTATCATTTAGGCATTTTCCTTATTAAATTTTGGAATAAAACAAGATATCAATCAACACCTTTTCAAAAACTAGTAAATATCTACCTTTCGCGCATATCGCATGATCAAGCATGACTAAAAGCCTTGCTAATCCACCAAATCTAGCGAAAAGTGATCAAAAGAGGACTCTGTGCTAAAACACTTCGAAACTAGTATGTTTCTTAAATAAACTAGGTCCTAGGGCATTTCTTATAAAACCTAAGGCCTGCATCACATATCATTATTCTTAGAAGGCACAACTTAATGAGTTACCTTAAAATGTGCAAGATTGTGATGAAAACATTTCCCTTATCGCATCGCATTTTGGACATTTAAGAGAACACCACAAACTTACCATCCTTCGATTTTTCGAAATGCGATTAAGACTCGGAAACACTCCTGAGATACGTCGTAAACAAGTATTTAGGTTTGCTACTTAATAAAAGGGGCTTTACATAAGAAAACCTGACAAATGAGCTATGTTTTGGAAATAATAGTAAGCGACCCACATCTCACATCTCATAGAAACAAAAAGGAAAGCGTACAAACATAATGTGATAATATGATATGTGATATTGCTTCACAAATCACAAAATCAACATTTTTGCAATTTAAAGGCTCACCACCCTAGAGTCTTTCTTCCTAACTGACAATCTAGACATTAATGAGCAATAAATCTAAGAGATAGTGAACCATTAGTGGGAATTTAGTAAAGGTTAATGGCATTTATGTGTGAAGAGCCATTCAATGTGATACAATATCTTCTAACTTGCATTTAGATAAAACTCCTTTCCTATCACCTTTTCAAGTTATCTGTATTATTCCATCTTATGTTCATTATTATCTCTATATATTTGATAGCTGTTGTTTTTCTCCATTTTCAAGAAAAATCCACAAAAGGAGTATTTGGGAGAAATGGAAAAGAAGGTCAAGGTAATTGCATCTGAGAAATTAGAAATGACTCCTTTATTCACAGATACTACATGAAACAAAGAAGGAGGAACCTCTACGTGGGAAAATATGTATGAATTATTAGAAGAAGAGGAACCAAGACCTCTGGAAATAAAGGTCACAACTAATGGTCGTGTTTCCTTAGATGCCTCCATTTTTGAGACAACACGCTCATTTTTGCATCGCATAGCTGTGAACCCAAACATAATCCCTTATATATATATGGTCAAGTGGATTATTGATCAGGTTGATATCTCAGACAGAGAATTTAAGAATAGTAGCCAAGAAGTTATGGGATCTTTTTCGCCAGAAAACCTATGGCTTATGTACCACCTACGAGAGCCACAAATGATCTACAATAAACAGTTTCTTCAAAAATTTTCCAAAGAGAATGATGACCCAGCAAATGTCACCTAGACCTAGTCGAATAATGAGGGTGAGGTCAAAAAGGACGAAGTAGGTATGTACTCTACTACATCTATTTCTCCTTCCCATAGTTTTGTAGCAGCCATTCTATGTAGGATGTTTAGCAAGCTCGGTAGCACTAAATGTTCCCAAAAATGGCTGCCATTAATAGATGCAATCGTAAACGCAACCATAATGAGTTGGGCCCAAATTTTGTCTGATAATTTAGCAAAGAAAATAATGGATTATAGGAGAAAAAGAAGTATTGCTTCGAGGGTTTACCCTCCATTTTTTATGAGTTCCTATGTGATGGATGCAATCTATTTTGGTTCAAAATTTCTTATCATGGGATGGAAGTGGAATTTGAAGGATCCACTTCCCATTCATATATATCATAAGGACATGTGGGAGTCTCAGTTTCACCTACATTTTTACAAAATTTGTCATGGAGTCATGCTACCTATCCATAAACAGGTTTACAACCGAAATGCCCCTGGGTTTTCTATGGAAGTCGAGGTAGATATCCTCCCAGTGGCCAGATGGTTTGGGTAGGAAACATTCACATATATTAGAGTATTTGGGAGCATTGCCTCACCGCATGTCCTCCCATACCTGACAAATTGATGGTTGGAGAGATAGCCTATAAAATAGCGAGTGAGGGTGGGCTGTGGAAAGGATTAAAGGAAGTGAAAAAGGCCATTTGGCCTACATTTCCATTGCAGTGTGGAGAATTTGCACTGCATGATCTGGGCCATGCATTTAACGAAGCAGAGATCATTCAATCTCTATAAATACCTAAATTCCTAGGAAGATAGTATGACCCAAATGGCACTGCCAAAGACTTCACTACCATGGTGAAAGTGAAGGTATTCAGTCATGACGAAGATTCGTTTGATGATGTCTTCCTACAAAACAAAACATTCACAGATGTGAAGCACATGTCATCATTACGTTTTGACCCAGAATATCTTGAAGCCTTTAATGAATACAAAGAAAATAGATTGTTAAAGGTCCCATTGGACCAATTACAGATTGAGACAATAAGGGAGCCAACTCCCAACATAAGCCTAGAAGAGACTCCAAAGAAAATTCTAAAGATGACTTCAAAGTAAATTCCCAAGAGAAGTCTACCAGGGAGTCAGAGAACTTAGAGCCATAGTCACAGAATGCGGGAAGTAAAGGTAAGGATTCAAAAAAGGATACAACTGAATCCACAGAATAGGCAGCTGAGAAAACCTCAGCTAAAAAACAGGTTGAAATTCACTCCACCTCCACCCAATCAACAAAATCCCCGATGATCGATTTAGAGAAAGAATGGGAGCATTTTAATAAAAATATCCATACAGAGGTACAAACACATGAGTGATAGAATCCACAAGACAAAGCAACTCAAGAAATTACAGTAGAGAAAATTGTAAGTACTCAAGAGGTAGAGCACATTCCTACCACTCCTACCTTTGCATTTATGTTGAGAATTAAGGAGATTCCTCCTTTAGATGTGTTCTACAGCCCAACCCACAAAGATGTCATCAAAAGGTAGAGAAAGAAGAGGAAGTTGGATTCTACAGTTTCTACTACTCCCGATAATGAACCGATGGATATTCTCTCGAAGGATTCACCCATCGACCCATCTGACAATCTTACTAGACTGTTGCAGTTTGTAGGAACCTATGCTACATCAACTATTGATAAAGAAACAGAGGTACAAATGTTGCTCTGAGAAAAGGAAAATAAAATTCTGTTGTTGGAACAATAGTTAGAGCAAGAAAAATCTAACCAACAAGTGGAATTGTAAATAACCAAGCTTCAACAAGAATTCGAACATATGCGAATAAAACATCAAGCTAAGATAGAAGAAAAGGAAGCATAGATACAAGCAATAACAGATAAGTATAAGGATAGCCTGAATATTGATCACTTTATAATTGAAGCGCTCAGCCTTAACTCCCAGCTATTGTACCAAAAATAAATTCTATGCTAGAAGGTCTTGCTGTTGAGTCCTTATTGTGAGACTAGTGACAAATTAATGGGTCAAGTCATGGACATGAGACTTGAATATGATGAAGTCTTAAAAATAGTTTTCAACTTCATCACCTGGCAGAATTTAGAGGATGGGAGGAAGGTCGATTTGCCTATACTGGAGGATTCACATAAGGAAGTCTTATTTGTAGACTACGATTCTCGACTTAGACAAGTAGAAAAGGCAACATCGGTTGCAACAACAACAATAAATAGTGTTATTGAAAACATCAATGAAAATTTACACAACGCAAACCTGGTGGCAGAGTCTATACTAGGTTTTCTTCCAAATGTCAAATAGCTCGAAAAACAGTGGATGCAAGCAATAGGGGAAAAAGAGGAAGCAATTAGGCAAATGAACAGGTTAAACTGGGAAGCATACTAGCACTATTTAGCTAAACCTTACAACTAGTGGATGACCCTGCGATGCCTAACCTCTTCCATGCAAACAATGGTGCCAGCACTGACCAATGTCATGTTCACTGGGTAGTTGAAATCTACAATCGGCCGATCAACACAACTCAAACTAATGACAAACATCTGTGATCTCAAAGATCAAATGGAAAGGAGTTAGTCACCATGTTTGATTTCTATTTTTGTTTTGTTTTGCATAATTTGAGGAAGGTCGTTTAAACCTCCTCAACTATTTTTGTAATAATCTATTCTTAGGATTTATAAGTTAGAATTTAAACCCCTATCATGCATTTAGAGAGGGGTCTAGAAATTTTATCAGAAACAATCTTCAAAACATGAACTTTTGTCCTTTTGAGGAACTCCTTGTGAAATGAATGGAACATGATTTATTTTCATCTTATCTAGCATATTCTACTGAAATTGCACTTTTGTACTCTTAGATGGTGTTGGATTGATTGGAAGTAGGTCAATATTGTTGAAACACATGAACATAACTTATTACAAATGGTACTTTTATCTTGTGATTTTGTTTTATTTATGTATTAAGCAATACTTTTCCTTTAAATTATTTATGTATGATAGTTTAAATCTTGGTTAGCATTATTGCACTTTTGTATGGTCATGGCCTAAATCTTATGTTGAATACATGAATAATTTCTTATGCGATATATCTTTCACAATCATTTTGTCTAACTATTTATTCGAAATGATTATTGTTAAAACGATTTCACTTCTTATTACAGTTGAATAATCTTTATTACCGATTTATTTAGGACATTATTGTAGATCGCATGTTTCAATTTTGTTCCTGAGTATAGTCATAGCTAGATAGTGTTAAAATTAGGATATATGCATGTGATTATTAGTTTAGATTAGATTACTTTTAGCTTAAAAATTCCTCTGAACTATCATATATCACCCCATCAGCACTATCATAAATTATATTGGGAAATTGGTCCCATTATCCCCAGTTGGAGCCACTACACCAAACGGAAAGGGAGCTACCAACCAAGGTCCGGACTGGGTAGTTTTCCCCCGTGTTGTAAGCAACAAACTTCAAGGCTTCAAAAGTGGTGTACAAAGGTCCCTCCCATTGTTTGAAGTGGTGAAAGTAAATTTTTTATTCTTTGAGTCAATTAAAATTGTTCTTTGTTGCTTGTATGTTTGGAAGGAATATTGATTTGTTGTTGTTTGAGAATTATTAGTTCTTTGGAGACCATAATGAAATTGATTTTGCATTCATTTAGTTTTTATCTCATAATTTACTTTTCTTAAAGTGC
>APFE031408137.1:0-10488 GCA_000404065.3 Pinus taeda
GGAAACACTTTCCCTTCATGTGAAAATGATGAGTATGTACTCCTTAATGTGCATGTAACCCTTAAAGAACAAAAAGAGCAGAATCTGCCTTATAACACACATGAACTCCTCAGTGAATTTGGTGTATGGTGTCCCTATGTCCCTCTTGATTCATGTATGCCCCTTCCATGTTCATTATCATACATGTTTTGTCCCATATGAGATGTTCTTGGCAAATGATTTCCCAATGTTAAAAGTGTTCCTATATGCATGACAATGTGTAAAGTTTCCCTTGAAAATTCCCTGTTATTATCATATATTCCCATTCCTTGTTAAGAAGTTCCCTCCCCTAACATTCCCCTCATGTTTTTTCCCCTTGAAACAGCATAAAGTTCAGTACTTTTGCAGGCAGAGGCAGCAGTCCAATTTGTCCTTCAGTTTGCCCATCTTGCTCCAAAACCATGTCAGATACTGAGTCTTATGAGCAAGGTGATGACCATTCATCATCTACAGAGGTTGAGATACAGCAGAGGCCTCGTAAGGGTGGCAAAGGTGGTCATCATAGGAGAGAGGAACCCACCTCTTTGACAGATTTACAAGCTTATCCTATGGCAATCTCATGTTTCCAGTATAGTTGGTCAAGGCACAAAAAACGAGAAAGAAGACCAACCCGCTCCGTATCTTGGCCGAGGCTTCTATCACTCATCATGACACTCATTAGCCTCCTCCTAGCAGCAAACCCAAGAAATTTTGAGAGTTTTGAGGCATTTTTGGCATTTTTGAGAATTTTACAGGTTTTGGCCATTTGAGTGGTCTCACCCCGCGCGCCCAGTCATGGGGACAGCTCAGAACGGGGAAAACTCTACATTTTTGGAATTTCCATGCAAAAATACACTTGCCTATGGATGGGTTTCAGATTTTATGAAGATTTGGGCTCCCAAAAGCTCAAAATACATGCAAATTTTGACTTTCTACCCTTTTTTTGAGTTGCAGAAAGTTGCCTTGGGAGAAATGACTTTTGAGGGGTCAACTCAACTCCAAATTCAGAAATTCCAGTGGGGTTGGAAAGTAGGCTCACCTTTCCAATGAGCTATATTTCACCTGATTTGGACACCGGGAAGGCCCTCAAACAAAGCTGTCAATGCGCGCGACCAGTCAAAGTGAGGGGCGCGACCACTCAGGGAAATTTCACTGTTTTGACCAGTTCGGCCAGCAAAACACTGTTTTTACTTTGGTTGACTTTTGAGGCATGTAAATGATGGATTTTTGTGTAATTTTCATGGCACTTAGATACTTTTACTCTTCTTGAACACTTCTAGAAGTTTCCTTGATGTAAATGGTAAATATTTAATGCATGGATAGGTTTCCTAAGTTTTAGAGGCAAGTTTTTTTGACTGCCTATTATCTAGTGATTAGTTTAGAATTAGTTGAAACAGATCCTAGGAAGCTGAGCTCGACCCCTAGAGGTGGGGAAAGGAGCTAGCCTATATTATGTACTTTATTAGTCATTTTCATGGTTGGACTCTTGAGGGAGAAAGCTTCTATTGTATTACTCATTGTATCTCTGCATTTTGGCAAAGGAAGAAAGACCAGGGTTTTGCAGTCCTTTTTGGGATTCCTGTGGTTACATGTATTGATGGTGTGTTTCTCTTTGTACTTTTAAGTTTGTTATGTGAATCATCTTCTTACTTTTTCTTCCGCAAATTAAGCAAATGAAGTGTTAAGGTAGAACTCATGGTTGCCATGCTCTGCCTTTAAGTTTGCTTAATATCAGTGTTTTCAGCTGTTTAAGGAGAATTCAAGGTGATTGCTTGCTCTCCTTAGCTCCTCACCAGTCATTATCATCCATCCAAATCTTTCAAAGGCATCAATACAGTCTCCTACCTTGCTCCAAAGAACCCCCTACGAAAACTGTGTCCAATCCCCGCACCCAAAATTACCTTTCCCCAATTTTCCACCAAAACCCTAAAAATCCCAAATCAAACCTTTTTATCAGTTTACTAGCCTAAAATTAGTGTTCTTTATTGGTTATCTCAGCTCGTTGAAGACCTTTTGCCGAGATAGACCAGAGAGAGCCCTCTCCTGCCCCGTAGGGCTAGCTACGAGGCTAAGTGGTTTGATGTTGCCTTGGAGTTTACCTTTTTCAGCCTGAGGTGAAATTTCAAGCGCTAACAGAGTGATCGCTTCTTGATAGTAGAGAACGAGTGAATGGCTAAGGAGTTACATATGACCAAGCAGGGAGGAGAACTGGTTACATCATCTACCCAAGCAAGGTTGAAGAAGATGATACTTGATGAAGTATCGTCACTTAAGACAGTCATGCAGGCGTTGTATTCCAAGTTTGGTACCATGCATAAGGTAGTTGTAAATCTCAATGGTTGGCAGCATCGATGTGCTAGGAGAGCATGTATCTTGTCAAGCGTGCATACTGATGTTGAATACATGCAAACATGGACAATGAGATACAAGGGATCCCCTTTACACTTTCCCAAGATGATGAAGTCTAGAGCGGTTGAGCTGAAGCCACGCCTCCAAAGTCAGATCCAAAACTATGAAGATGTCTCACAACTCATCACTAGTTTGTAGGCTTCCCATGCATGAGTATTCAGGAGTATGAATGTTGTTGTGTGCACACATGCGATCCCATCTATTGGGACACTCATCGAGGCAAAGACGAAGGTAAAAGTCTGGCTGGAGCTTGACACGTAGTTTGACGAGTTGATGCTCATAGCCACCAACGCAGACTTGGTGATTAGTGCAGACACCATGCATCAATATGTCTTTGGTCCAGCCACACTCAAGACAATTATGTGCATGTTATTAGATGAGTTGGATAGAGGAGCTAGAGTAGTGTACTTGGATGCAACAAAGGCAAGAGTTCATTTCCAGAAATATTTCACCACAAAGTACATAGACACCATCGCGGACTACCAATCTTGGCATCAGTTCGCCACCATCAAACATTGTGAGGATGTCGAAGAGATGGTCTTCCCACAATTGTCTGAATCATAGTGATGTCTTGCATGGCTTTCTCAAGCCTATTTTTTGTCACATGGGTACATTTGCAGATTCTATGTAACGTTTTGTCAAGTGAAAGTTCAAGTGTCGATAGTTGGATGTAACAGTCATAGACTATATGAAGAGTCATGAGGGTAGATGAACAGTCACAAAGGGGAATGTCAAGGGCCACCCCACCCTTTTCTATATATAGTCCCTCATAACTCATTGTAGAGGCTTTAGCCAAGCTTCTGATATGAGTATCTCAGAGAAATATTGGAGAGTATTGTAATGAGCGTTGGCTTCTCCATTGTGCAGAGCTAGGATATCTCTTTCGAGGAGTAGGTGCAGTGACTGTGATGTTCCACTGTCGAAACTAGTGGTTGGTCATGGTTGTATTGTTAGACTAGAACTTTCGCTTCTTAAAATAACAGAGCCAACATGTTTCATGCATATTTTATACTGTATTTAAGCTATCTTGTTTACTCTAAATGATATATGTATTGTTTGCTTACCCAAGTGTGTATAAAATCTTTCTGTATATGTATACATGAATCTTATTGAAAAGTGTTGTTGGGTTAACCATCACTTTGGATTGCTAGCTTACTTGCCTTCCAGTTTGTGATGCATCTTTGCTCATGTTTTCCCTTCTTAACTCCGTGCTTTCATAGGTTTCCAAGGAGCACACTCACCTCACCCTCCGTGTGTTAGAACCGTTCATGCACCTTCCTTGACTTGTTGCATATGTCACACCCTTGCTACCAACAAGGACATCTTACTTGCCTTTGCGCACAACTACGGTTAAGGTGATACCGTATGACCCACTGCTGGGACTCCTACACCAAACGGTCTGAGGTATAGTTGGGACTTCTTACTGGGGAGATCTGCTGACATGTTGGTGGGTCCAAGGCCATCAACATTTCTGGTGCTAGGAGGAGGGCTAGATGGCAAGCTATGTCCTCTAATCCTATTTTGAACCTTTTCACATCTATCATGGATTCTATTATGCTCATCCCTCCATAATGTCTTTCGCATGCCGAGCCTCTCAACATCACGAGGGAGTTTTTTGATCTCTTGTCCAAATTCACGTATGATGGTGAAGGTGAAGTAGCCTGGCTTGAGTACTTAGAATACTTCTATGTATTCCTTGAGAATGCAGATGAATTCAATGCTGAAGAGGTCAGCTTGTTGTTTTCATTCACACTTCGCGAATCCCCACAACGGTGTTGCTGCAGTCTGCCTGCTAGCTTCGTGCACTCACTTGACTAGTTTTGTGATCTCATTGAATCTACTTTCCATCATTTTGATCCAGAACCTCTTGAACAAAAATTGTTATAACAACAGAAGGCCCCACATGAATCAACTATGGAATTTTTGGAATGCTTCCGTGTGTTGTAGTTTCAAGCTCTGAAAAGTAAGATGAAATTTCCATATCTTTGGGACAGGTTCGAATATTATCTTAACAACTCAGTCAATCCCAAGAAGAAGTTCAAGCGCAAGCCCCGTTCAACATACTTTGGTGATGGATATGAACAATCACAGATGGATACGGTCGCTGTCACAAGTAACTATATGTCGTCTCCTCATCAAACAGCTCCACCAATGTAGAGTGATGTGGGAAAATAGGCACACACATCCATTCAACTGTCACATCCTCCCAACATCACTTCTCTCAATTTTCGTATAGATTTGGCTGTGAAGCCCATGGGTTGTCACATGACTGTTTTACCTCAACCTCCGTCTTCATGTTCAGTTGATCCTCTGGATTGCCCTGTCTTTTGTTCTTCCATTCTAGACTCTACACTTGTTATGAACGAGGATCAAGCTATCGACGAAGTTGGTGTTGCACAACCAACCTGCGCTATCATTCATGAAGACTATGAATGGGAGCTTGAGCATCAATCATCAACGAAGGGTGACTCCCTCTTGTTCGAGCCTCCTCTGTTTTTTCCTCACATATTTGGTGATTCTTCCATCCATGATTTCGCTTGTGTATCTCTGTCTACGGATGCACCCATTGTTGATCATTCGCAGAACACACCAAATGTCAGTCCATTATCCAACAACGGAGAGGATAAATTATTCACTGAAAATCCACTTGATTTTTCATCTACCTTTTCCAGAAACGCAGAGGGTGAATTTTTCCACTTCTCATCTACCCCTCGGTTTGATTCATCAGACCATGAGGAGGCCGATGAAATCATTGACTTTTTAGATCGTAACTATCATGATCTATTTACTCCCATATTCGATCACGATGATGACTCTATCGCAGTTTATTTTTCGAAGCCACCTATTTATGATGATGTATCTGTCGACGAAGTTGAAACCCCACAAATTGTTGAGGCACTTCAGCCCGAGATGATGGTTATGTCAGGCCCTCGCTGTCCTGAGGTTGGTTTCACTTCTGATTAGGAAATTGTTGAAACACTCGAGGCTCCTCATCACTCATATGTATGCATTGAAGGTTAATCTCACACATAGATTATGCTTCATCCACTCAAACTACACGATCCCATCGCTCATGCATTGGAGGAATCTTACATAGAAAGCACACGTTCACAACGCAAGTTTTCTTTGTTTATTTCATTTGATTGCATGTCATAGTCAAGAGTATGCGTATGCTTAACAATCGCACAACACCGTGATAAGTCCACAGACTGCATCTCATGCACTTGCACTCACTTATGTTCTATGGACACCTTTAAAATTGGAGTGTGTTTGTCTTCATTGCTATATCTTTCTTGTTTACAGGTTCGCACAACTGTGTTGTTCGCGAACCATGCCTTGACCAACATGGGTCGACCAATGCGTCGGTGGCTACATTGGAAGTATCACTTCACGTGATCAGGCCCATGCACTGTTAGCCTAGGAGTAGGAGTAGTGTTTGCTTTTGGTTTGTTTTCTTGCATGTATGGTTTCTTCTTACCTTGCATGTTTATTTTCTTACTTTCTTTTCTTTCGCACTTACTTCTTTTTTCACTTTGTTTTGTGTTTGTTTGCTTGTTTACGTTCCTAGGTTAGTTTCGCATGAAACTATGTGCGACTCTTGAAACAAGTTGGGTACAGTACAAGAGGACTTGTGCAGTTATCAATACTTGGTTATCTATCGTCCTACCTCTGTATGAAGAACTTGTTATCTTTAGTCCATGATACGTTATAGGAAAATACATATTGTTCGAAGTGAACCTTGGTGAAAACACAATGCTTGCGCACTAACTAGTGTCACCTACTCTATTTGGTTGTTTTTGGGTTAATCCTTGTCAGCTCAGTCAAGTAGAGTAAGGTGAGTGGGGACAGCTTAACAAGCACATCAGAGGTATATATAAACTACTTCTATGAAGGAACAACCTCTTCTACTCTCAATAAGTCGGGATCCCTCTTCTGCCTCTGAAATGAATAAGTGCAATGCACAGTTATGAAAATGAAAAAATGAAAAGTGAAAAATTTCCAAAAAAACGGAAAATGAATAAGGTGAAAGAAGAGAAAGGCTTCCTGTGTAGAGAAGTGATGAAAGTAACTTTGCCGGGGTACTGACCAAGCTCGATGGCAGTGAAGTGATGCTTGTGTTCCTGCGTGACTCTGTTGGGGTATTGTCCACACCTACTGGCACCAAAGCAACACCAGAGATGAAACTAAAACTCTGATGACTATACTGTTTGTGCACCAATATAGCCCTCATCCCCAATCAAAACAACTGTGTTGGCTTAGCTTGGAAGGTGTGTCGACCGACCAAGATCCTAGCAGATGCTACGTATTACAAACAAGCAAGTGTGCAAACTAAGACGAATAGAGAACTGAAAAATATTTGTGGAGGTGTTAGACTTGATTTTCATGAACAAGGTCCATTCAGAGAGCTAGATTTCTACCAGTGTGTTGCCAAGTGATGTAGCGGTTACAACCACCCTCCAAAATTTTTCCTTAGCTTCGTTTTGGAGCCTCCCTACCAACCATCCTTAGCAGCATGTCTTGCCTTTCCAAGTACACAAGCTTCACTGGTTTTTTAGCAGATTGCTTGCCTGTGTGAGATAGCTTGCTTCACTCCCCCCACATGCTGCTACTCCGGACTTGGTCTAGCTTCTGGCTTAGCAGCTCCCTTAGGAAATTGCACAAATATGGAGGGGAACCAATATTCCCTCCAGAAATTGTGCAAATATGACTGGCAGCCTGATGGGCTTAGAAACTACACATTCTGTCAGACAACCTTCCCAGTGAGAACTGCACAATCTGACCCAACAATGCAGCTCAGCCCAGGAATTGTGCAATTCTGGGCAGCATTCAGCTACTCCTCCCAAAAATTGCACAATCCCTTTAGACGGCCAACCCAACTTCCTCCTAGAAATTGCACAAAAATTCTCCTCAGTCAAGTAGGCTATTACATGTGCCCTCAGGTTGACCGATTCCACCCGGGACCCAGAAAACTTGACTTGCATGCATGGGCTACTTTTTCCTCAAATAGCAAAAGCAACATGAAAAAATAATCCCTAGATTTTAGGGAGCTATTTTTAGCAGCTGGATTACATGCAAAGATCGTTTTAGAAACCTTCCTCCATGTGTCGCTTTTTCCTAGATTTGTGGCATGTGGGTCATGAGCTTCAAACTTATTTATTCGACGCTTCAGAGCTCATTCTTCACATTGATCTTGGAGCTCTGACATCCCACAACACATCTAGGAGTTTTCGACACATCCAGCTCAGCGATTTCCGGGTAAGTCCGCTTTACTTGTCTTTTGCAGCATTTCTATCGCTTTTTGTGTTTTGGGTTGTGTGAGTGTTGTCTGCTTGATTTATGTGAACGCTTGCTATCGTTTGCATACATGTTAGCTTGTACAAACACCGTTTCAGTTTTCTTTAGCATCTCACTTTTGTCGCATGCATGACACTGTTTTGCATGAACAATCATCGATTTGGAAACTCATTTCACACACATGCATGTTGTTTTGTTTAATGAATCTTTCATTCTCTGTTTTCATGTATGATCATTCACTCCTGCCTACACTCATTATCACCATGCATTCACATCTTCATTTTCTTTCAGTGGCTCATCGGCGGGTCCTAGAAACCTTGGCTCGGACTCTGCCTCACCAAGACAACATTATGCAATTCTGAGAGGGAAGGCTCTGCCTTCCTCCCATAAAATGCGCAATTCTGGCCAGTGACTATCCTCAAGTCTTGCCTTATGCAATTCTTAGAGGTAGTAACCATTGGCCTAGAAAATTGCGCAATGCAGTCCCTGGGCATGCATCACTTGCCAATCGAGATTGCGCATTGCACAATCTCAGCACCCAGCGGGCCAATCCGGATTGCGTATTGCGCAATTCCAACAGTCAACCAGCCTCCCAATAGTCCGGACTGCCTTTTGTGCAATTCCGACAGTCAGCCTCTCGGCCTTCGAGTGAAAATCGTGCAATCCTTGGTAGTCAATTCCCAGGTATGTTGCATGTCATAGCTCAAGTTTGCTTTGGTTTCAACTGACAGATTTATTGCCATGCATGTCGCCATGTATCCAGATATAGCAGGTGTTCATCCATCTCTCAACAGTTCAGGATGAATGGCCTCTAGTAGAGCAAGATGAAAGGACACCGATGGAAGTGCAACTGGAGCAACTTTTGAGCGAGTGCCTACAAGTTTGATCTATGAAAACACCAAATTAATCGTAGACAAAAGCAAAAGCAAATTAAAAATATAATCATTAATTTATTTCAAATAAAATTAACATATTACTATTTAAATATATTATAATCTAAATATTTTTTCTAATTAATTTTTTTATAATTTAAACAAAAATATCGTTAGTGTATTCATTTTTCCCACTTTTTCCCATATTAAACCCTCCACATTATACTTAATTCAATTTATTTTAAAATTAATATTCTTTATTCTAAAGTATTCTTCATATATATTATATACAATTTTAATTTATTTATAACATCTTTATTATTTATATAATGAAAAATAATAATACGTTTTTATTTAAATTTTAAAATTAATGAAATAAATGTTGTCACTTTGTTGTTCTCCCCAGCATTTGAACATTTTTTATGGCGGAAGCCTCTTTATTCTCAATCTGCTCACAATGGACTCCACTTGCCGACAAATAAAAGCAAACGCATATAATGATACCTTTCAGTCTTTGTGGATGAAAAATGATTACACGCCAAGCAGGCTTTGATTAATGAGAATGTCAATATTCTTCCCCTAAATTATACGCAAACCTCTCCACATTCGGTGTCGTTATCATCTCAAACATATGACGGAATGCATTATGCTTATTCTCCCATCAACTTTTAATATTTATATTCCCAAAACATTTCCGTTTTCTTTCAGTTCTGTTCATTCTCTCAAGTTGCTTTTTAACATTTAGATTCTCATAAACCTTTTTTTTTTAATGGGTAAATGAGTATTGTTTTTAAAAAAATTATGAAATGAGTGCATATGATTTGTAAAATTATATATGATTTATTTCTTTTACTTTAGCTTTTGGTTAAATGTATGATTGAAAAGGTATTTTTCATAATTTTAAATTTTGTTTTTATAAATATTAATTTTTTTATATTTATAATTTAATAATAAAAATAATACAATTGAAACAATTATTTTTAATTTTATATTTAATATTTATTTTTTTAATCAATGTTTTAATAATTTTGGTAAATTTGATAGTAAATAATGTATTTTAAATAAATTTTACATATTTCATAACCAATTTTTAAAAATGATTATATATAATTTAAGTATAGTTAGTCATATTATATAATAATAATTATTTTAGATTTATACATGGATTAAAAAAGTTTTGTGAATTAATTCGGGTCACAAGTGTAATTTTAGTTGTGTTGGTCATTATTTTTTGTGTAGTGTGAAAATTTCTAAATTGAAATTCTACTGCACCCATTGATTTATTTCACCTACTTATTCTTCACAATAAGTTATTTACGAAATCCCTTCAATAAGTTATTTATGAAATCCCCAGAAAAACCCAATGCTGGAAAACCGGTGCAACAGAGAAGGGTTTTATTAATCTTTAGCAACAATTGCTTTTACAAGGAATGATGTTAAAGAGAAACTGAAAGAAAACACCCGAGACTTTCCCTTTGCAATTTTCTGACACTTTGGAGACCCTTCTCCCACTCTTGCGTCACCTCTATGTCACTCTGCGTGGCTCAGCGTGGCTCTGAGTATCTTTGCGTCCCTCTACGTCAATGTACATGAGGTCTACGTCTCTCCTTTGGACTGCGTCTCTCTCTATGTTGTCTCTCACTATCCCTATGTCACCTCCTCCTTAGACACAACCTGCTAATGATGCCCTCCTCTTCCTCCACCCTGCAACTCTTTCTCTGAAATCAATCTCCTCTCTTGAGAATTGATTTTCCTTAAGATATTGAGTATCTGTCGGTGTGTCTCCAAATGATCCTCAAGTCTTCTCTTATACTTTTCTTGTTGATGAATCAACGGCCAAGAATAAGTCTCTAATCAATGACTAAGATTAAATTAGACTAGATCCTTGTCTCTT
>APFE031408161.1:0-11173 GCA_000404065.3 Pinus taeda
AGATGTAAAAATAAATTACTAAACATAAATATTTAGATTTGATAAATGTACTTTTTATTAAATGTTTTGACACTTAGTTGGATACAAGATTTTTATGATTTTAATTTTTTTTTTTTTACAATTCAATTTTAAACACCTAAAATTAGTACTTATAAATTAACAAATCAAAAATAAAAATCTAAATTAAAAAAATTCAAACATTACCCATTAAAAAGATAATACAAATTACAAATAAATAAATAAATTCAAGGAATTTACATTGCAATTTGAAGGATATTTACTGGCACTATTCAGTGTGAACACACATTTGACCCTCAGGAGACGTGACTTAAAATAGTGGATGCCAGCTTCTTGGTTCCTACAATGGTACGTACAAATTTCAAATAAATAAAGAAATTGAAAGAATTTACATCGCAGTTTCAAGGATATGTTACTTTGTACTGTAACACGGATGCCCCACACATTCAAGGATATTTACTGGCACTATCTAGTGTGAACACCGATACCACACACATTTGACCCTCGGGAGACGTGACTTTACGTACAAATTTCAAATAAAAAAGAAATTCCAGGAATTTACATTGCAAGTTCAAGGATACCACACACATTTGACAATCAGGAGAGTTGAGTCAGTAGAATGGACGCCAGCTTCTTGGTTCCTTCCAGCTGTCGGTTCATCTCACAGGTTCGAACAGTCACATTTGGGACTTAGAAGAGTGGACGCCAGCTTCTTGGTTCCTTCAATGGTACGTACAAATTTCAATTAAAAAAGAAATTCCAGGAATTTACATTGCAATTTCAAGGATATGTTACTTTGTACTATAACACGGATACCACACACATTTGACAATCAGGAGAGTTGAGTCAGTAGAATGGACGCCAGCTTCTTCGTTCCTTCCAGCTGTCGGTTCATCTCTGAGGTTCGAACAGTCACAATATGGCAGCAGTTTGGTTATTTGAAATCCAATCAATTTATATCTTTAATAAATTTTTAATGTATTAACAAGTTTTCTCTACTTTGGTGACGACTTCTTACAAACACAGTTTAGAAATTCAACTTACCATATAAATAACTGTATAAATTTACATAAAATTAATATAAAAAACCATATAAAAAACCAAAAATATTATATAATATAAATATTTTTTATTTATAAAAAAATTAAAAAAATATATTTTTCAATCAAATAATTATGTTTAAAAATTTCATATATTTATCATAAAAAGCTAAAATGATTATATAACACAAATGATTTATTAAATTTTGAATTTTGGTTTGAAATTGTATGGAACATTTTATAATAAAATCTTCAGAAGTAGAAATTAAATGTTCTTGACTTATGCATCCCATAGCATTTGTATATATGAGATATGACTAAAGAGATCTAAAGGAGACTTTATGGGACATATAAGATGACTAACATAATAAAGCTATTGAATGTTATCAATAAGAACTCAAAAGTAGATTAATTAATACGATTTATGTTGTGATTAACATAATTTAATACATACTATTGGATCTAAAAGATAAAATATATATTTTTCATAGTATATTTTGGCATTGGATCATAGGATATACACTAATATTAACAAGATTGAATGCATAGTATGTGAATCTTTTAAAAAAGAAAAGACTAAACTTATAATAAATGGATGCTTTATTACTAGAAAAATCACCAATTCCAAAAATTGGGTTTTCAAGAAAAAGCAACAAATACAACAATAACAAAAATCTTATTTTCTGGGACAGTTTTGACACCCACCTCTCTTACGAGTTGTTGAACACTCAATGAAAAGCCAAAATAGTAAAATCTTATTAAGGTTTCAACAATTGCCTCGTGTAATGCATGTTGCTTCAAAGGTCTCCAAATATATTGGTGGGCAAATTAAACACTACATTGAATCAACTTTTGACATTCCTTCATCACGTTTTTGAGCTCCTTATTAAACATTAATAATATGCTTTTAAGGTTTCTGAAAGTATCACACTAGGTCACATTGGCATAGTAACAAGAATCATTATTAAATCTGTACTTTTTTACTATGAAATCTCCTTGATAAATTCCAATATACTCGCTCCAAAAATCTCTCTTGTATTTGAACAGGTTTTATTCAAATCTACAAGTTCGAAGGCCATTTGACTCATTTTGAAGGGATTTAATGATCCAAGATCTTTTGCTTATAGATGTATTAAAGAATTACATGGATAAATTACATCGTAACCATAGAAATTTAATGTGCACATGAGAGAAGAGGAGAAACACATAAAAGCATGAAATAAGACAAGAGACTTGATAACGAAGTTTGTCCAATTTGGATTACGTCTCTGGACCCTGCTCAGTCAATGGGGAGGCCTTCATTCATTAAGTGGCATGAGAAAGAAGAGTACAATCAACATTTACAAAAAGGGGTTTTATACCTC
Source organism: Pinus taeda (assembly GCA_000404065.3). Classification (NCBI taxonomy): domain Eukaryota; kingdom Viridiplantae; phylum Streptophyta; class Pinopsida; order Pinales; family Pinaceae; genus Pinus; species Pinus taeda. The sequence continues at coordinate 2,423 of APFE031408161.1, forward strand.
CAATCTGGAAAATGGCCAAAAAAATGGAAAGCTCTGTTGTAGAAACTGGTATCACCATTGAGTTCATATCGCTGAGATGTGAAAAATCGATATAAAATTTCCCTATTCTGACATTGGACCAAAACTGACCCCCTGGAAAATATGCTCAGGCAAAGTTTCGCCCCCTGTCACAACCCTGCTCACAGTTTTGCCTCCTGAAAATCATATGTCTCGAAATACGTGCGCGCTCTCTTCCCCCGGGTGCACTGTGCAAAAGTATTGATATAATGTTTGGTGGGCGGATCAACCAAGGAAGGTCGTTGAGCGCATTGGAAAATAAGGAAACTCGTTGAGGGGGGTCAGGGGATCAAATCCCGCTCCTCCCTTTTTTAATGCATAACAATTATAGTTTATTTAAGTGGGAGGAGGGTTCGCTGGTATCGTGGCCCGCTCCCCTAAACCTCTGTCGTTGCCTCCGTATAAGTTGAGTGTAGTGTGTAACCAGAGGTGGGTCCGCTGATCCTGGTGTCCTGCTCCACTAAATCTCCGGCGATTTGAATGTTAGGTGGAGGGGCGGCGGGGTTCATAGCCCGCGCCCCCACCATATGCGTATATTTTTTTGTTGGTGGACTCCGGGGGGTGGAGGGGTCATGGCTGCCCACCCCATTTAATATCATTTTTGTTATGGAGGTTCTAGGGGTGGCGCGGTCATGGTCGCCCGCCCCATATTTGTTTATATTTTTTATTTAAAAATAAATAACCACCACCCACTTAAGAATTTTCCAAAACCTTAGGCGATATTAGAAAAATTAACAGACCCACAATTTCGCCCAGAAAAATTGCCGGATTCTGATGCTGGATTCTTGCCAAATTGCGCCCTCCTTAAGCCTGCCACATGGGTAAGTCAACCCCAAACTTTGATTACCTCTATCTTCTTCATACGGACTCGGATTGGAGTGTTGTTCATGCTGTTGGAATCAGGGTGATGAGCACTTCGATTTGATGTCAAGGTAATCAACTTTCTGCCACTTTGAATTTTGAACCTTTTTCATGCCACTAGTGTCTGGAGGATCCACTTGGATCAATCTGATAATTATTATTTCAATTTTTCTTGCCAACCTAAATGCCTTCTCCAATGAATCAGGTTCGCATAGGCGAACCTCATGTTGGATGTTATCCTTTAAAATCCCTATGAACACTTCAATCATATGCTCCTTTGGAGTATCTTTTACCCTTATATTCAATTTTTGGAAGTCCTCAATGTGCTCCATCATTGAACCCTTTTGTTTGAGATTTATCAATTGGCTAAAAAAGTGTTGCTTTTTGTATCCTCATAATGTGCTATCATTTCATCCATAAAAATAACCCAAGTGACAATTTGTTTACGAGAGCAAAGTCATCGATACCATACAAATTGATTTGGTTCCAAATATAAAGTTGCAATGTGTACCTTTTGTGTGTTTTGGACATTATGGAGATCGAAAAATTGCTCCATATGTAGTATCCATGTTGCGGGTTCCTTGCCATAAAACTTCCTCATATCGATCTTTGGAACATGGTGTTTCTTCGATCCAACATTAGAGTCTATGAAATCATGATTAACATTTATTTTGTTCTCATTATGAGTTTCCTTTACTACCCTTTCGCCATTAGTAAGCATTTCTTGTAGAAATTTTGTCAAATCTTCCATCTTAGCTTTCACGCCTTTCTTTAAGTCATCCATATTAGCTTCCACACCATCCATCTTAGCTTCTACGACTTTCTTTAAACCATCCATCTTAGCTTCCACACCATACAACTTAGCTTCTATATCTTTCTTTAAACCATCCATCTTAGCTTCTGTCACTTTTTGTGTGAGTGAAGTTTGTTGCACTTGTTTTTGTAATTTTGATATATCATGTTGCATTTCTTCCTCTTCCTCATGAGTCAGCCTAGAGATTTCAGGTTGCTTACTAGGTGTTTCCATTTTTTTTCTTTGGGGCACCAATTACTGATAATAATTCTTCACTATGCCCTTTGAATTCCTTCAAACTAATTTTTAAAACGAAACTGACGCAAAAATTTAAAAAAACTACACACATTTGTTCACTTTGTAGGAGCTCAATGTTGAATGAATGTAACTCTGTAATTTTGGATCTCCAAGGTCTGGAATTGTGACCTGCAGTATCACTCTATGCCCTCTTTCTAATGTCACCAGTTTGGTCGAAATTGGATTCTCCAAGAAAGATTTATTCCCCACCTCCCAAGATGACCTACTTATATACTTATTCAGTAGAGAAAACTTGTACGAAGTTCCACGTGTTACTGTTTCGACCTTCGAACCTAAAAACAATTCACAAAAACGTACAGTCCATCCTATTTTTGAATCTTCTTATGAAATTTCAATCTGATGCTTAGAGAGAAATTTATGACGATTTTCCCAAGGTCACCTGTTTAGAATATAATTTGGGAGTCTGCAAAACCCATAACTTCCTCAGATTATATTTCCGAAAATATAGTGAGACAAGGTCTGAAATTTGGACGAGAGCTTCACCAAGATTTCAGCTCAAATGGGTTTTAATTTCAGAGTCTGAACCTTCTTAGAAAACAATTTATAGCGAAACTTCCACGATGACATGTTTGAGATGAAATTATGGAGCTTGCAAAAACCCTAACTTCCTCAAATCATAGCTCCGAAGATATAGCGGGACAAGATCTGAAGTTCGGACCCGAGGTTCAGACCGATTTATTCTCAAATAGGTTTTCTGTTTAGCTTTTGAAACTTCGTAGAAAAAAGGTTATAGCGAAAATTCCACGATGACCTATTTGGAGCAGTGAAAACCTAGAATCCAAATCTCTGATACCAAATGTTATGAAACTAGCTCACAAAAATATAGAAAAGATAGATCAATGACTTAGAAACAAGCTCTTCAAGGGGGCAACCTCCTTTACATTACACAAATGAACAATTCTTGGATGATACAAATGACAAAACCTCCTTTCTATATATAGGATTCCTAGGGGTCACAATATAACCAAAGTCGACCTAACAATAATAATATAAGGTCACAAAAATAACAATAGTGGGCTTCTATGGGGCACAATAATAATAATATGAGGACAATAGGGGCACAACAATAACAATAAGGGATACAATGACAATATTAATGGGGGAATCACTAGAATTATAGGGACCTAACATCCCACAACTTAGGATGTTTTCCACAATAGCCTCGCAACAAGTGTACCATGGTGCGGTTGACAACCTCTGTCTGTCCGTCAGTCTGTGGATAAAATGTCATGCTTCTTTTCAACTTGGTGTCCATAATCTTCTACAAGCTGGTCCAAAACTCTCCGATAAAGTGAGAGTCTTGATTTGACACAATCGATGTGGGCAACCCAAAGTGGACCCAAACATGCTGAAAGAAAAGATAAGTAGTCTGCTCTGCAGTGATCTACTTTTTACAAGGCATTAAAATACACATCTTACTAAAACAGTCAATGACGACATAAAAATAGTCGTGACATTTTCTAGAAAAAGGCAAACCTCCTACAAAATCCATCGACACACTTTCCCATGGACAACTCGGAATAGGGAGTGGTGTGTAGAGCCCAAGTTTTCTATTAGAGGGCTTTGAAACAGAACACATCACACATCCCTTTACATAGCGAATCACAATGTTCTTCATATGAGGCCAAAAGAAAAATCTTTGTACATGACAAAAAGTCTTTTCAACACCAAAATGACCAAACACAAGGGAGGTGTTTACCTCCTAGATTACATGTACCCTTTCCCCTATGGGTATGCACAATTTTCCAAGGTGATACAATAGTTTTCCCTGCAAGTGATAGTTGTCCACTTGTGAACCATGGGTCAGTTTTTCATAAATCTCCTTAAAGTCATCATCGTTAGCATATTGTTCAGCATAACTTTCAAAATATAACGAAGCATTATGCAAAATAACAGAAGCAGAAATAGGAGGGTGAGATAGCATATCGACCACTTTATTGCTAGTGCCATTCTTATACTTTATTACCAGATGAAATTGCTGAAGAAAACCCATCCACCTGAAATGACGAGCTTGTTGCAACTTGGTTTGTGGCTGAAGATACTACAAGGGCTGATGATCCGTATGGATGATGGTCTCCTTGCCAATTAGGTAGTGTTTCCACTTTTTCACACTCTAGACTAAGGCATATAACTCCTTGTCATAAGTGGGATAGTTTATCACAGCCTGAGAGAATTTCTCTAAATGGTAACATATTGGCTTCTTTTGTTGCATTAGTACAGCTCCCATGGCATATCCGTTGGCGTCTATCTTGATCTCGAATGGCTGTTGGAGATCTGGTAAGGCCAAGATCGGTGCAGTGCTGATCTTTTCTTTCAATATTTCGAAGGACTTCTGCTGCTCTCCTCCCCATTGAAAGACTTTCTTTACACTTGTCAATGTGTGTAAAGGTGTCACAATAATAGAGAAAGTGGCAATAAATCTCCTCCAATAATGTACTGCACCCAAAAAGCTGCGAACCTCGGTTACACTAGTAGGCTTAGGCCAATTTACAATTGATTCAACTTTGGAAGGATCGGTTTTTAACTGATCATGACCAACAATATGACCTAGGTAAACCAAAGAGGTTTTCCCAAACTCACACTTTGACAATTTTACATAGAGTTTTTCTTTTTTCAATACATCAAGCACTTTCTTTACATGGCATACATGTTCATTCCAATTTTTACTAAAGACAAGAATATATCTAGATATACAAGAACAAATTCATCAATGAAAGGCCTAAAGAGATCATTCATGACCCTCATGAATCTGGCTAGAGCATTGCAAAGTTTGAATGGCATCACCATCCATTCAAACAACCCCTGTTTGGTCTTGAAGGCGGTTTTCCACACATCCTGCACAACAATTTGGACCTAGTGATAACCACTACACAAATCCAATTTAGTGAAATAGATAAAATTCCTTAATTGATCTAGTAAATCATCAATCCACGAGAGAGGGTAACGATTTTTCACTGTGATTTTGTTTAGTGCTCGGTAATCCACGCACATCCTCCATGTTCCATCTTTCTTCGGCACTAAGACAATCAGTGATTTGCACAGAGAACTGCTCGGTCTGATGACCCCTTGGTTAAATAGTTCCTGCACCTTTTTTTTGATATCCTCTATCTCAATAGTCGACATCCTGTGCATGCCAATATTTGGTAAAGGAGTGTCATGCTGCAAATGGATCTCATGTTGGATTTCCCTCTTCGGAGGTAATCCCCTTGGTTCCTGAAACATCTCATCATAGTTAGAAATTAATTCACATAATTCCTTTTTATGCACATGATCACAACCATGGAAAACATCGGATAATTATTCATCCTTCCCCCTACAACCATAAGCATGCAACCCTTACTGGAATTCACCAACCTCTTCATTGTCCTGCACTTACAAGGCTAGCATTGATTTTAGTTTGATGAGCCCTTACAATATATTCTACCCCATATTTTTTGATTTGGTATTTATATCATATTGATATGGACTCCATAACACCATGCCACAGATATCCAATGGTATCACATCAAGTTCTACGTCATCCACTAACTTAGAAGCGATCCCAAATTTAACCTTGCATTACTCAGTTACATTCAATTTTGCTTTATCATGTATCCATCCAAGATGGTAAAGTTTTGGATGTGGTTTGGTTTCTAAGCCTAGCTTCTTCACCAAGGACTCAGAAATTAAATTTTCTTGGGATCTGGTATCAAATAGAGTTTCCACTTTTGTATGATTTATGACAACTCTAATATGAAATAACTCAATTCTCTTTCATTCATTAGGAAGAGACTCATCTATTGAACTAGTGCCTTCATGTGATTCAAAATTAACATGAGGTGTAAGAGTACCTTTTTTTCTTGCTGTCGTGATCAATGCTTCATCTCTAGAATTGAATCCAAGGTCTTGCTACACAGTTGCCACTGTCTTTTGCTTTCCTTTTCCTCCATACTTCTTTGGTATCTTTTCTGGGTACAATTTCCAACAATGATCGTTGTCATAACCTTCCTTTTTGCAGTGAGTGCAATAAGGCCTTTCTCCTTCATCTTTCTTGGTTGATTCCATCCTCCTCTCATTTCCCTTTCCTTTCACCTTGGGTTTTCCATTTGGAGGTTTGAAAGGTGGTTTCTTGGAATGATCATCTCTTTCATTTTTTCCCCTATTCTCAAGATGAGTGGCCTTTACATTAGCCGAGTCAATAATAGTTGGTTCAAATAATAATAATGAATGTCTAATATAACTATGTAATGATCCAATATACTTAGTTACTACTTCAGGTGAGTCAAGTGCAATGCCCAAATTAAGTTCTTGTTTTCTAAACTCCTCGGTAAAGCTTTGAACATCCTAGCGTCTACCTTGCCTTAAGTATTACCAATCCATTAAGGCTTTTTGCTTATAACCTAAGGGATAAAATTGTTCCTTTAATGCAGAAATAAAATTGGGCCATGAGGTGATCCGGATTTAAACAGGAACACAACAAATTACAGAGATAACCATACACACAGATATGCAACGGAAATAATACTTCATTTCATTAATGTAAAATATTGAAATATGCTTACAAATAGTAATGGAAGTAAACCAGCTAGGGCGATGGTCGCTTATCTCTAAGAAGAGATGTGGTGGCTATATGCCTCTGAACTATGTTACAATGAGGCTCGAAGGCCTATTTATTGTTGAGAAACAATGGAAAACCCTTAACATTCGACAACCTAACCCTAGAAGATGAAACGCCAAACTGTGGGCCCCGTTTGGATAAATTGGTACATCAACTTCCCGGGGTCGTAACTTTGGCATACGATCTCCGTTTGACACGTATAATGGCTCGTTAGAAAGATCTATCCGAACACTACCACTTTGGGATGGAAGCATCAATCCAGGGACCCATGTTGCCCCAGATTTCCCAAAAAACGTCGTTTAGGGCGTCAAAACAGCTCTAGAAGTTCAGGACCCGAAAAACTGCTAAAAATAGTAAACTGTGCTACAATTTAGGAAACTGAAAAAGCTGAAAGAGACAGTTGTGGGGGTCCAAATGGGATAGGTGGGTGGCCACCAACATCCACCTGGATCATTCCTCCCCCCTTAGGAAGCAATGGTCCCCATTGCATTGAGTTCCTCCATCTACTGAACTTGTTCTCGGGTGAGCTGTTCTGCAATCTCTGATGTGTCCAGTAATGGTGGGAAGCATGGTCGACGATGGTCCACATTGAACACTCAGTGCAAGTGAAGGAATGGAGGAATGTTGTGCTTCAAAGCATTGTTTCCCGTAGCCTTGGTACTGGTGTAAGGACCATGTCAGAGTGGTCTGAGTTTCTAATGGGTTCTGGTAAAGCGTTCTCTCTGCAGATGCAACCAGACTTTATTGCCCACTTGAAGCTTGTGTGGTACCCCTGTGGGTGAGGAGAAGTTGTTCCTGTGTTCTGCCATGACCGTATTCCTTTGCTGCTGCTGTTGCGTAGAGGAACCCTTCGCGGGGGCCATGGATGTAGCAACGATCTCCCGCTTACTTTGGGAGCGAACCATACAGATGAATTTCCTAGTCTGGGAGATGAGCTTGCTTCCTTTCTTAGCAGTGATCAAAGAGGTGGCGGTAGGTGGGGCTACCTCCGGTATCTTGCATAATGAATCATCCAAAGAAATAATAACAGTGCGAGGCCTTGACTCATACACAGCTTGTCGCCTCCACAAGTATGGCTAGCCTAATAGTACATCGCAAACATCCAGAGGTGTAACATCACACAATACCTCGTCTGTGACAGGCTTGATGTTGTAGGGAAGGCGACACTGTTGGTGAACTTTGAGATCTCGTCCTTCATGAAGCCACCCGATACTGTATGGCTGCGGGTGTGGTGTAGTCGGTAGGCCCAACCGCTTCACGACCTCTGCTGAAATGAGGTTCTTTTGGCTGCCAGTATCGATAATGAATTGCAGTGGTGAACCCTTCACCCACATCTGTGAGTGGAAAAGACATTTCCCCTCCTCTGGATCTTCGGGCTCATTTTTCTGGATCTTGGCGGTGGCAACAGTGGCGCTGGGATCTGCATCAATGATCTGCTTCCTTTTTCCATTCCCCTTGTCGGGTTTTGGCTCAAGGCCGGGACATGTATATGATTCAGAAGCCTTCAACTCGGCCACCAGCGACTGCTTGGTCCAACACTCACTTGTGTTGTGAGTGGGGCTCTTGTGGAACTCACACCACTTTCCTATTTCCTTCTTCGACTTCATGGTGTTGTTCTTTTCTTGCAGCTTCGATGGGTTGTCTTGGGTCACTCCACCTTGGCTTTGTCCTTTGGTCTTCGGGTTTGCAGATCCAAAGTCTCGCTTCTTCTGTTTGAACTTTTGCTTGATTTTGACAGTGTATCTGTATGCAGTGTCGAGCGAGGAGATGTTCAAGAACTCCATCTCTTCCTGGATGCATCTGTGTAGAAAACCACAATATTTGAGTACCAGATGCAGCTCAGAATCTTTGATACCCAACTGTGTGCGAAGGGTATGAGAAATGTTTGTGAACTCTGGCACATCTTGGTCTCATCCCTGCCGCAGTGTGGTCCATTTTATGTATTTGTCCTCATAGCTTTTGACAGCGTAGTACTACTCCTTGACGGCATCCCGGAAGTCATTCCAAGTGGGTGCGGCTGAAAATAGTGAGCCTGTACTTTCATCCTTCTGCTCGCAGTAGGTTTCCCACCAGTCCTTGACGTGGGGGGCTACTTTGAGAAGAGCGAAAACAATCTTTTCCCAAC
>APFE031408165.1:0-33038 GCA_000404065.3 Pinus taeda
TTGAAATCCATAGATTCAAATGTGATCAACAATAGGATTATTTCTAGTAAAATATTCTTCTAGAGTTATATTACCAAGAATTTTTTCAGGGCTTCTATTGTGAATGCATAATTCATTCATAGTGGCTTCTCCCCATGATAATTTGTGAATATCTTGACAATGCAACAGGATTCTTAATCCCAAGTTCTTTACAAAAGGCCACAAGTTATCAAATTTTAAGGTCTTAATATTCAGTTATGTTAAATTCTCAACTCATGCTTTCAACCCTTGGATTTGTTTAAATACCTGAGCGTTAGACTTCAAGAAATATATCCATTCTTTCTAGAATGATGATCAATAAATGTTACATAGTATTGAATACCACCAAGTGAATTTTTAGGCATATAAACATAAACACCAAAATGAATTAGGTCAAATATATCTTTGGATCTTGAGTTACTATTGAAAGATAGCTTCTTCACATTTTTCTAAGGGAAAACCCTTTAGAAACTCCTTCGTATTCTTCTTTCAATTAGGGCACACCTATAACAATTTCACTCAAAGATGGAAATATTTTGTAATGGACATGGACATATCTTCTATGCCACAATTCACATGAATTTATTTCAATGTGTTCTAAATCTTAATCAGGAGAAGTTAGAAGAGTATACAACCTCTCCTCATGAATCTCAATAAACTTAGCATTATCTATACTACATCTCGTAGCCAAAACAAAATTTTTGACATTAAAAAATGGTTTCACGGCCCCTTTATCTTCCAAACAATAAATAGAGAGTAAATTATTTTTCAAACTTGAAACATAGAGGATGAATTTGAGATGAATGTTCCTACTAGCTTCTTGCTCGTTGGAGTTAGATATAATTCCTTTGACTAGATATCTAGTTTGTTCTTAAAGTTTAGCTTTGTTATAAGAAATTCCTTTTGATAGGGTGTTAAGATGTCCAAGTTCACCTGTCATATGCCTTGAATCTCCACTATTAATTTCCCAAGTGTTTTCATCTTCAATTGAACCTATAAGAGTGGAGTATAAATTTCCATCCTTCACTCTTTAAGATAATTTAGAAGCATATTCAATGATATATCCTTTTATGGATTTAAGGATAATACTTAGGTCCTTGAGAAATTCCTTAATGAAGATGTATGTTAAGGGAGAGAAAGAGTTTCTAAAAATATGTCTTCAATCAAGAGTACTAGAAAAATGTGATCTCCAAGTTTCCTTCCTTCACCTTATCTCTGATACCATGTTGAGAAACGAAGTGCAAAAGAGATTAATTATTGATTACTATTACTTATAATTACTTGTGAATGTTAGTTTTTATTCTTCATCAATCAATTATACAAATTTACAAAATATAAAGGTCATAAAGAGACAAGAGACACCAAAATTTTTGCTACTAACTAAGGAAAATCATGACAAGGGGAAAGCCCAATAATCCTTCTCTCACAGAATCATATCAAGATGACATATCCAAGACCCAGTTCGTCATAAATATTTCATGTTTAAACCCTCCTCCATGTCCCCTCCAATAGTGAAAGTTAATTTTCGTCATCTTGCTCAAAATATAGACAAAACAAAGATTTTTGGCCCTCCAATAGAGGTCGAATTTCAGCCCTACAATACATAGAAACATTTTCACATGCGCGTTTTCTTAGGGAGGAAAGCTTAGGTTTCTCTTTATCCTTTCACTTCTTTCTCTCTCCTTTGACTTCATCCCTTCTCCATATTTTCTTAGTGCAATAATAGATAAATAATGTGTTGATGAATTATGTCTCCGAGAGGAATAACTTGATAGACATATATAACTTTCTAGGAGCGTTGAATAGGTGCCACTAGGCCGACTTTAAGATGTTGTGGGATTATCACATAAAAATAAAAAATGATTTCTTTTTCCTTCAAATTTCCAGATTGGACATGAGTCAAATAAATATTCTCTTGAATCAAATAAATTATTTTTGACTCTTTTTACTCTAAGCATGAAGAACATTCTTTAACACAATAAATATAATAAATACATTAATGAAAATATCTATATTACGAAAACTAAAACTAGACACAATTTTAGAATTTACCTCTATACTTGTAGTCCCTTGGAATTTAGTTCTAAGACGCTTGTACCTTTTTAAGGTCCAAATCTAATTTGCCTAAGAAAATTTTTCATATAGTGACTTATGCTCATATATGACTACATGATTCCTTGTAAGTTTTTGGCTATCAAAGCTATTATTGACGAGGGTTCTACGCCTAGAATAATTTCATGTTACTAAATATTATATCTTTAGGTGATATTACATTGTATAGGCATATTTTGTAATTATTAGAGTGTTTTTCTCTCTATATAACAATACATAGATGGTGAATTTTCCCTATCATACATACTTTTATATGCAATACATAGGAATTAATAGAATCCTAATAATAACTTGATGCTCTTTTGTCATGCATTATATAAATATTATTCTAGATTTTCTATCAATACATCTTGTTCAACAATTAATTGGGTATAATATTTTAATAGGTATAAAATGCCTAAATATCATACTTACTACCATGCATCATTTTCAAAATGAGTTTTTATTTGCTTGTATACTTATCCAAATAGAAAATAGCTATTACACAATCACCTATCCTATTTTCTTCCATTAAAAAACATAATTTGGCCACCTCCATAATGAATCTTCCTATGTTATTCATAGAAACTTTACAATATCACTTGAATCCTTTCCAAATTCTTTAATATTCATGCATATATAACATTTTTTTTCCTATTCACATAGTGTTTTTTTTAAGACTCATGTATTTTTGTAAGAATTTACATGGTAAGTTCCTCAAACAGAACACTAAAGGACACCGCTCAGAAATAGATCACAAATCAATACACCAATGTTCTTGACATGGTTAAAACCCTCAAAGAGGGAAACAATCATCGGCATGAGCCAACACGGCCACTTCAAGCAATTTATTAATAAAATAAAAAAAAAATTACATAAGCTTCTCTCATGAATGGTCACCCTACAAATGACCCTACATACTCTTTAAATAAATATCATGGACCAATCAGGTGTTAAGCCACAGATCAAGTGTTGGTAATATCGAGGAGAGAATGAACCGTCGGATCACTTCATGTCTAGAACATATCATGACCGTCGGATTGGAACTTACAGATGTAGATAGTAAGGAAACACACTTTAACTAACTCTACACTAGACCAAGTTATACTTAACTATTTCCTATGTGTCGGAACATCCTAACACCCCCCCTTAAGAAGAACTTGGGATGGGATTGAAGGATGTATAAATATGACACAATAGGAGAAGGAAGGAGACATCAGAGCCTATCCCCCCCTAATGACAACTTCCTAAACTCCAACCATAAATCAAATTTTAGTAAAATTTGCCTCTATGAGAGACTTTGTAAAGATGTTTGCAACTTGATGATAGCTGAACAATATTGCACTTCAAGAACATAATCATGAATGGGCTTTCTAGTCAAGTGCATGTGTAGCTCAATGTTTTTTCTATGCTGATGTTGGACTTGATATTTGCATAATTGAATGGCACTTTGATTATCACAACAAAGTGTTGTTTGATGTTGGTGCTAAAAACCAAACTCTGAAAGGATCTGATGAAGCCACAAGGCTTCCTTACTAGCTTCTATGGCACCACGATACTCTGCTGAATAAAGAGAAATGACACTTTGTTTCTTGCAAGCCCGTGTAATAGGTCAAGAACCAAGAGTGAACACATAACCAACAGTAGACTTCTAATCATCAGGGTCACCAACCCAATAGGAACCAGTGGAACCAACCAATAGAGGAGATGCTTCTACACTGTAATGAATCCCAAACTAAATTGTACCTAGAACATAACAAAGTGTATTTTTAGCTAATTTCCAATGACTTTCATGTGGGTTTTGAGTAAACTAAGGGATACGGCCAACAACAAAGGAAAGGTCAGGATGACTATGGGTCAGATACAAAAGTTTTCCTACAAGTTGATGATATAAGGTAGCATCAACTTCAGGGGAGGTACAAGTGACTGAAATTTTGGCTCCAGACTAAAAGGGAGAAGGGGCTGGCTTACAATCTTCCATGTGAAAATGCCGTAGAAGATCATAGGCCTACTTGGACTAGGAAAGGGAAATACTTTCCTTGCATTGCAAGAGTTGAAGACCACGAAAATAATGCAAGTGTCCTAAGTCTGTCATTCCAAAATTCCTTTTAAGGCTAGACTTGACATGGTTTATAAGGCTGGGATCACTACCAGTAAGGATAATATCATCAACATAAACAATAATAATGATAAGAGACTTTCCCACTTTCTTGGTGTAGACAGTATTGTTAGAATGACGCCTAGAAAAGCTAGTTTCTAAAATAAAGATATCCATATTGGCATACTAGGCTCAAGGGGCTTGCTTGAGACTATAAAAGAATTTCTTCAGTCGACATACAAGGCTGGAGTCTGTTTGTATAAATCTAGTAGGTTCTTCCATATATATTTTTTCATGCAAGTCCCCATGCCAGAAGGAAGATTTAACATCAATCTGATCAACTTCCCATTTGAAAGAGGTAGCAAGGGAAAGAATAAGGTAGATGGAGCTCATTATGGAAACAGGGGAGAAGGTTTCAGTATAGTCAATGCCTTCGACTTGTGAAAAAATCTTATTAAAAAGACGAGATTTATGTTTATAAACTTTTCCATCTGTTCCATACTTGGTTCTATAAACCCATTTGCATCTAACAAGTTCATCTCCATTTGGAAGAGGAAAAAGATCCCATGTATCATTTTCCAATAAAGAACGATATTCTTCATTCATAGTTGTGTCCCAATCTAGATGGCTTGAAGCTTCTACAAAGGTGTGAGGCTCATAATTCTGAAGCTTGAGCTAGTAAATAAGAGGCCCTATTGAACTGCGAACATGTACGTCATTGATCTGTAGGATCATCGGCAAGAGAACCTACTGCATCCAGAGTAGCACAGACCCATTTTGTAAGCTGAGGATTTGAAGGAGGATCCTGAGAAGGTGGGGGGGGGAGGGGGGAATTGTCATCCTCACTGTCATCATCTGAAGAAGAAATACTTTAGAAGTGTAAAGGATAGAGAGAGGTGGCACATCCACCAAACTAGGCTGGTAGGCCGATATATTTTCAGTAAACTTTACATCTCTTCTAATAATAACATTTTTGGACTTAAGAGGAATAAGTCTACATCCTTTGACATGTTCAAAATATCCAAAAAAATATATTTTTCACTCTTAGGTTCTAAATCTTTATGTTTCTCATCTGGAATATGGGCCCATGCTTCACTTCCAAAAACACAAAAGTGACTTACATATGGTTTAATTGAGCTCCATGCTTCTTCTATAGTGATACTATTTAAAACCTTAGTGGGAGTGCGATTTACTATGTAATTTGCACAATTAATTGCTTCTTCCCAAAAATTAATACTAAATCCTTTAGATTGAAGCATACAATTAGCCATTTCCTTTAAGGTGCGATTCTTCCTTTCAGCTACACCATTTTGTTGTGGAGTATATGGAATAGTATGTTGCATTTGAATTCAATTCCTAGTGCAAAAGTTGATGAATTTTTTGTTAACGTATTTTTCGCCATTATCAAATCTTAGCTTAAGAATTTGATGTCCATATTGTTTTTAAATAAAGGCCTTAAAGGCTAAGAACATGTTAAATACTTCACTCTTGAGTTTTAAGAAGTATACCAACTACATATGGAGAAATCATCAATGAATGTTAAAAAATACTTGTATCCATAGAATGTAACAACTAGAAGTAGACCACATAAATCACTATGCACAAGCTGTAAATGGGTTGAGCCGTGCCAAGAGGCATATTTTACAAAACTATCCTGATGATGTTTTCCAAGTACACAACCGGAGCAAACATAATCTCTGTAAGATACCATTGGAAGACTTGTCACCAAATTTTCTTTACAGAGTTTCTGAAGGGAGCGATAGTTTAAGTGACCAAATCACTCATGCCAAATTTTGCTCACTTAATCATTATGAGCAACAAATACCGAGGGAAGATTTGATGACCCAAAGTCATTAATCTTATATAACCTTGTAGAATCATCAACAATGCTAGTAGCTAAAATCTATCTACGATCTCTTAGGTCCTTAATTACAATATCGTGATGTGAAAATTCAACTATTTTACCTTCACCTGAATGAGTTATCTAGTATACAGATAAAAGGTTGCACGATAAGGTTGGAACGTATAATATGAACCATTGTCTATATGAACGGTTCCAGTCCCTAAAACACTAAGCGATTTATCATCACCAACATATATATTTTTTCGTGTTATAATCATTTAAAGAAGAAAACATCGGTTTGTTTTTGGCCATGTCATAAGAAAATATGGGATTAATGAGCCACTCATGAGCACGAGAAGAAGAAGATACATTTAGTGCATAACCAGGTCAAGATGCTTGACAAGTAGATGTTGAAAATGCTATTCATGAAGATGAAGTTGAAGTTGAAGAGCAATCCAAATGGATGTTATACTTCTTCATTGCACCTTCAAAGGCTTCCATTTTCTTTAAGCACTTGGATTCTAAGTGACCATCTTGATTACAAAAGTGGGAATTTATATTAGTCTTATTCCCTTTGTTTTTATTTTCCTTGTCATTTTATTGAAATTATTTTTCATTTTAAGACTGAAATTACTTAGGACCCTTTTTTGGTTTATGACCATTCTTTCTAGGATATTTCTTCTTAGGATTCTTTGAATTTGGTTGTTGTTGGGTGACTAACGATTTATTAAAAGAGTTTCTAAGATTAAGAAGAATGAGATATAAGAGATTTTCTTGTTATCTTATATCACAAAAGTCATCAAAAGAAGGGGACTTGTAGTCTTGTCTTTTAGAAATAAAGGATTCACTAGTAGAATGGAGTGTGGAAAAAAACACAAAGTACGCTATCCCAACTTAGTACGAATGGACTTGATAAGGCTGCCATCTTCTTTCTTAACCTTAACACCTTCCAAGAGAAGTCTATGGGTCTTGAACTGGGACAAAAAATATTCATTGGAAGAAAAATAATTGGGGTCCAATGTAAGAAACTTTTTTTCAGGTCAGTTGTCTTTAATTTCATTTTTAATTCCAAAAACTTTAGTGAGCTATTTTGTTCTTTCATTAGGAGTATCAAGTTTTGCAATATGGAAACTGAGGTGTAGAGAAATAGACATCCCTATCAACCCACATGCTTGATATTGCCTATTTTCCCATTTTGCTTCCTTATCTTCATCTTAAGGTTTGGTTTCTTGGCCTGAGGCTATTATGTAAAGATCTTTACTTCTAAGTAATTCCACAATGTAGGACCACCATTAGAAGTAGTTGGTGCTGTCAACAATAAATTATCATGGAATTTCCATTTTAACAAAAATTAAATCTATATATGTTAAAACTAAGTGTTTTAATGGAAATAACTTGAAAAATTAGCTTGATTAGATAAAAACGGCTCTAAAAACGACTTTCAGATGAAGAAGTTACGGATTTTTGAAAAAAAAGTTATTGAAGATGCCAATGAAGTGTGTGAATATGCGGAAGTGAATGATAAGGTTATAATTTTAAAAAATCCCTCCCCTTTCCAAACTTAATCTAATTAGTTCACATTAAAAAAAAAATGTGAACCGCTCTTTATAAATATGTAAAAGACACTTTTACAATGGTACTTTATGGGATACCAACTAAATTATAACTTAAATAAAAGATAAGGAGACTTTAGAATTACAAGTGACTCACTTTTTATATTGGGTGAGAACACTTTTACGTAAAGTAACTTTAAAACATAAGTTACATGTGCTTTTTGAAAAAGTAACTCAACAACAAGAAAGACTTTAACTCAAGACCTCTATTCTCATAAAGTAACTTTGGACCAAGTGAGATAGTTTATAAGGTTAGAAATTTTTGGAAAAGAGGAACGGTTTTTTTTTTGGGTGCATGCTTACTTGAAAAAATTCTTTTTTGCCTACAAAACAAAACACCAAAACCTAAAACAGACATACAAAAAGAAAACAAACCTTACGGCTTGAAGTTAGCTTTAGCCAAAAATTAAATATTTTCCTCAATGTTTCTGATTTTCCGAGATTACATTAAGGTGCAGCGGAAAAGAGCATATGCATGAGAAAAAAAATCATCTTTTCTGTTTCTGATTTTCCTAGATTGTACAAAGTCGTGGGGCAAAGAGCATACACAAAAATGAAAGGTATAGATCCAATAATAAAAAAATGGAGGGATAAATAAACCAAAATAAACAGAGAGAAAACAAATAAAAACTACAAATAAACATTGCATACCTCTTGATCCTAAAAATGACGTAGCTAGGGCTACCTGAAATATTTTTTCATGAATCGAAAGGGGTTCCTCAGTAGAGAATATGCTCCTAACACAATAGAGCAGTCCTCTTAACCCGAAAGCAATCAAAGGCAATAGATGTAGGAAATGACAATCAGATGTAGTTGTACTGGTTTCAAATTTGGATCACCAATGGATGCAGCCCTCAAATAGCTTTGGTACCATGTAGGAATCTATAGCGTAAGATCCTAAATAATAAGACAAAAGGACACTACTAACAAACTTATCATAGATCAATACACCAGTATTCTTGACATGGTTAAAACCCTCAAAGAGGGAAATAGTCAACGGCCTGAGCCAACGCGACCACTTTAGGCAATTTATTAATAAAAGAAAGAAAATTTACATAAGATTCTCTCTTGAACAGGCACCCTGAAAATGACCCCCCATTCTCTTTAAATAAATATCATGGAACAATTGAGTGTTTAGCCATGGATCAAGTGTCGGTAATATCGAGAAGAGAATGAACCATCGAATCACTTCATGTCTAGAACATATCGTGACTATCAGATTGTAAGTTGAAAATGTACATAGTAAAGAAACATACTTTAATTAACGCTACACTATACCAAGTTATACTTAAGTATTTCCTATGTGTGAGAATATACTAACAGTTACAAAGAATATACTTGGCTTAATGTCCCTAATTAACTACAGTTTCCACATAATCCAAGCAATTTATAGAAAAAGTATGGAATGTATCTCTCAGATATAATATGAAACTTACACAAAAAAATAGATGTATGTGAGTGAGGCCTGTAAATGTAATTTAGCTAACATGCTCCATCCTACCAATGAGTTGGTGTGGATTCTACAATCTGACACCCCTTGTGCCTTAGGTTTTCATGGTGTCGGTAATATTTTGTCTTCTAATCTCTCTTCGTATGTTCTATTTTCCTCTTGTTTTATTTTTACTTGGGACCCTTTTTCTCCTAGTTCCCAACACATGTGGCAACATATTTCCCCAGTTGTGTGCTATCATTAATGTTTAGTTCTTTTCGCTAATCGAGCATGCATTCCTCTCATGTATAGTCTTTATTTTTAGTTTTAGTTTGTATATTATGGAGAAAATGGAACAAAAGAGGTAGCAATGTAGTTACTGGCATGTGACTTATTTCTTCATAACAGACACTACAAGAATCAACTCTCACCTTCAATATTTGACACTTGTTTGATACACTTGTAGGACTATAACCACCATATTAACTAACAAATATATCCACTTTATCACTCACGTGTTGCTTATATAGCATTACCAAGATTCAAAAAGAAAATATTGTATTTATTACTACATATTTAAAGGCACATCATTAAAATATTGAAGTATAGTCTTAGCCCTCCTAACCCTTGTCTCAACATTAAAATAATTATAAATCGCAATAAATTTCCATAAATAATGTCATCAAATCAATCAATAGTGGTATTCGATTTCCCTCGCATTAATTTGAACATCTTTCTTAATGTTCTCTTTGCACTAATAAATTTTTGAAGAGTGAAAAAAATTCCTCTCACCTTTTCTCTTCCATCTCCCAAGTGGACTCATTAGGATTGAACTACATCCATTGCACTTTAACATGGGTAAATGCTCAATTTGAGAGTAAAGTTACACTTCTATATAAAATTTATATGGGCTTGACTTGAAACTAACCTTTTGGTTTGACTTGTATCACATTTCAATCAATGATATGAGTTGGACCATAAGAATATTTCTTCAAATGATATACCCAAAGCAGATTATGCACTTTTATATGGGATGGTAGTGCTAGCTAGCAGGCCACTGGTCCTACTCTCGATAGTGCTTCAATGGCCCATGGAACATAGATTCCAGTTTAGCACAAGTTCCAAGACTCAAGGTACTCTTATTTTGTCTAAGTTTGATATAAATATGCTCTCCAACATTGTAGTCTTGGCGAACTAATTTCTTATCCACATAACATTTTTCTATCTTGAGTGGCTTTTAAGTTTTGTCTAACCTACTTAACCACTTCCTCTATACCTATTAAGATATTAGGTCCTAAAATCTATTTCTCCCTTGGATAAATCTAGTCCAAGGGAGCATATAATTTTTGTCAATATAAAACTTCAAAATGACTCATATTTAAAGATTCTTGATAGTTTTTATTATATGAAAACTAAACCAAATATAGGTAATATTCTCATTTAGTGGGATTGTCAATTGCATACATTTGAATCACGTCTTCAAGGATATTATTAATTCATTTAACATTTCCATTGGTTTAACAATGATAGGAAGTACTAGAATTTAGTTGAGTGCCTAAAGCTATAAGAATAACCTTCCAAAAATGAGATGAGAAATTTTCATCTCTGTCAGATGACTATTTTTGGCACTCCATGGGCTCTAAATGTCTCCTTCATGAATATTTCTTCTAGGCCAACAACCTTAAATGTTTATTGGACAAGTATGAAATGGGCTTCTTCAATTATCTTATCAACCACAACCATGATATAATAACATTTCCTTCTGATTCTTCGTATCCCTACTACAAAATCTAGGAAAATAATCTCCCATTTCCACTAAGGGATAGGTAATGGATTTTGTAATTCAACAACATGTTTGTTCACTAGTTTAACCTTATGAAACTCAATACATTTAGCTATGTGCTTTTCTACATATTCCTTCATCCATGGCTAATAAAATTCCTTTGTAAGTAAAGTTAGAAGCCTTTGGCAGATTAGATGAGTATAAAGTGGCTTCATATGATTTTCATCTAGAACCATTTGCTTGTCTATGAAAATTTGGAATATAAAGTTTGTTTTCAATGGTTAGGAAACCATCATTATTTAGAGCATAATTTGAATTTTGTTTTGGAGAATTTTCATTAACAAATTTTTCTTATATATATGGCCAAATCTCAAGTCTATCTTAAATAACATTGTCTTCACTCTTAGCTAATCAACAAAATCATCAATTCTAGGTAAAGGGTATTTAATTTTAATTTTTAGTATGTTTATGTGTCTATATTCGACACATAGCCTAAAAATACCATATTTTCTCTTAAAAATAATACTAGTGTTCTCCAAGATGAGACACTTTCTCAGACATACTTCTTGTCCAACAAATCGTAATGGTGCATATTAGATTTTGGCAACTCTAGAAAACTTGTCTTATAGGGTTCTCTTAACACTGGTGTTGCTCCACATACAAATTCTATGGTAAAATAAATATCTCTCTTTGGCAGAAAACAACAAATTTCATCTGAAAAAAACATCCTTCAATTCCCACACCACTGTAAAGTCATCCAAAGTAGTTTTTCTATTCTCTTTTGTTAAATCTTCCACCTATATCGCAAACAACTTATACTCATTCCTTGTGCATATCATTAACTACAATGTTGATATCTGTCTTATTATTATTGATTTGGGTTTGTATGAGATTATCTCTTCTACTACCTCATCATTAGTACAAGTAACTATCTTTTTCAAGCATTTTATAATTTTCATATGCCTTTCTAGCTAATACATTTCCACTAACACATCATATCACCATAAAAGTAGGATTCTTAAGTTCATTTTTGGATTTAGGGAATTTAAATTGATAAACAAATTTCTAATCAGACTAGTAATTTTCCTTTCAGTACTAGTAGCTAATTTACTAGCAAATTTTGTGAAAATGTGGTTGAAAGTAAGATTCCCACATGTCTTTATTATATATTTGAATGGGAAGAATATCTTGGACAGTTCACTTCCATCCCATGACAGGAAATTTTGAACCAAAAAAAATTGCACCCGTTAAAAGGCACTCATAAAAAATGGAGGGTAAATCCTCGAAGCAACACTTCTTTTCCTTCTATACTCCATTTTTGTTCTTGCTAAGTTATCAGAAAAATTTTGTGCCCAATTCATTATAGTTGCGTTTACAGCTATATCTATTAATGTCACTCATTCCGGTAATAATTTAGTGCTATCGAGTTTGCCATATAGTCTACATATCATGCCCACTACAAAACTATGGGGGGGACAAATAGACGCAATAGAGTACATACCATTCATCTATTTACTTATGTTTCCCTCATTATTTGACTAGGTTTGGGTGCATTCTATTGGGTATTCGTTCTCTTTATCAAACTTCTCCATGAACTTCTTGTTGTAGATGACTTATGGCTCTCGTAGGTAGTACACAGGCTGCAGGTTGTCTGGGATAAAAGATCCCATAACCTCTTGGCTTATTGTCTTGAATTCTCTGTCTTAGATGTCGGTGTATTCAATAACCCATTTGACCATGTCTGTATAAGGGATTATCTTTGGACGTACAACTATGCAATGAAAAAATGAGCATGTTGTCTCAAACATGGAGGCATCTAAGGAATCACGCCCATCAACTATAACTTTCATTTCCAAAATCCTTCGTTTCTCTTCTTCCAGTATATTATACATGTCTTCCCACGTAGACGTTCCTCCCTCTCTGTTGTATGTAGTATACATAAATAAAGGAGTCATTTCTAATTTCACAGAGATGACTACCTTACCTTTCTTCACCATTTCTCCCAACGATTTTCTCTAGGGAATTTTCCTGAATGTGAAGAACAACAACTATCGGATACACAAAGATGATAATGAACCTGAAATGGAATAATGCGGATAAATTGTAAAGGTTACAAGAAGGGAGTTTTATTCAAATGAGCATAAGAAGATATCATATCACGTTAAATGGATTTTCACACATAAATGCAGTGAGGACTTACTAAAGTCTCAGTAATGCTTCATTATCTCTTAGCTTTAATGCTCATAAATGTTTGCATTGTAAGTTTGGAAGAAAGCTTTTAGGGTGGAGAGCCTTTGAATTGCGATAATGTCGATTTTGCGATTTGCGAAGCAATATTGTAGATCGCAATATCGCATTATGCCCTTTTTCGTTTCTTACCTTCCCTTATGTTTCTACGAGATGCGAGATGTGAGAAACTCGTTTATTGCCTCAAAACATAGCTACTTGTCATGTTTTTCTATCTAAAGACCTTTTTAATAACTAGTCGAGCTAAACATTTGTTTGTAATGTACCCAAGAAGTGGGTCTTGGCCTAGATCACATTTTACAATATCAACTGATGGTAAGTTTGTAGTGTTCTTTTAAGTGCCTGAAATGTGATGTAGTAAAGGTTACGATGTCGTCACAATTTCACATTTCACTTATTTTGAGATAACTGTTTAAGGTGGGCTCTTCATAAATAGCGATATGCAATGCGAGACATGGTTTTGATGAGAAAAGATTTAGGACTTAGTTTATATAAAAAATATGATAGTTTCAAGGTATAAAGCATGGAGTCCTCCTAGAATCGTTTTTCATTATATTTGGTGGGCTAGAAAGGCTTTTTATGATGCTTAATCATGTGATATGTGGAAAGGAAATAATTTAGTAGTTCTTTTGAAGGAAGGTGTTTGATTGATATCTTACTTTATTACAAAATTAAATAAAAAAAATACTAAATGCTAAGTTTATTTTTGGAAGGATTTTTTTTTAAAGGGTCCCTATTTATTAATCTAATATTAACTACTACTATTAATAAATAAGGGGTTGTTGAAGAGAACAACAGTTGATGATTCATTAATAATAAAACAACATATACTTAACTATCATTCTTTTGATGCTAGAAACCCTATATTGGATTGAGAATAGGATCTGAGAGATTTCTCGGGGTTAAAGACTGAAAAAAGACAATTGCTAGCATTTCTAAACTATTATGCATTGTCGTCGCACTGCATAACAGAGATGGGGGCATTAGTGAGAAAACACAAAGTCCGCACAAGAAATCAGTAGCTAGGTCAGCTAAATTAGATACTTTGTCAAGGATTTGGCTTCGCATTGAACCAAACAGCAAATATCTTGCAATAGATCATTACCCACTCAGGACATGGGTGTGCTCTCCTTACGTGATTTAGAGGGATTTTTACTATGTGCTGCATGGATCCATTGCATCAAGATATGGAGAGGAAGATATACCCCAGTACTAACCAGAACAGTTAGAAAACAACCATTTCTACCTTGGTTTCTATCATTCCATCATGCTCAAAGACAAAGGTGACCCAGTATGGCTAGAAGCAGTTGTGCGATTATGGACCAAGTAGAATGAAGTGTCCCAGTTACCTTTCAGAATACTGAGGGTTTGCATCATTGATCGGAAGTCTCTTTTAGTTACCATGGTGGATCCAACCAACACTGCCATGCCCTTAGAGGACTAGGTAGTAGGGTTGTTAATTGGTACCCTCGGCAATATGGCTGGGTTTTTTAAAAATGCACTCTACCAGCCTAATCCAGAGCACACACGAAGTGGGTAGTACTCAAAGCCCTATGGTGCCCATAAGCATACAAAGGATAGTGCCATCAAGGGGAGACTCATGACTAGGGCTTTCCAAGCCAAAACCACCTTGCATCAGGAGATCTGGGCTCCCCTGATAAAAGTAGACACTCGTACTCGGGCATTCAGATTGGGCCTCCGGAAAATGACCTTGGCAAGCCTGATCATGAGATAGCAAGGCATTGATAGATTCCCACCTTTGAGGGTGCTTTGGGGAAGATAGAGAAGGCAGATCCAGTAAATCGAGGTTTGGACAAGGTCGACCCACCATGTATGAAGGGAGATCTGATGCAAATCTTTATCAGATCGATAGAAGGAAAACATTGTTGTGTATAAATCAAAAGAGGGATGAGCATTCAAGAGTTGGAAAAAGGAGATCTAGATCAAACTGGGAAACCCAGAAACATACCAAAATATGATATATACAGGATTCATCTTGCAGGACCATCACTCACTTGAGGAGTATGGAATCATTAAAGATTCAACTATCATTCTCAACCTGAGACTGTGAGGTGAATGCAAGGGTGCTAGCTCAAAAACTTCAGACTCCTTTCACGATGCATTCAAAGGAAAGGAACCATTGCAAAACAAAATAGTACCCACATCAGAGCTACCAGACCCCTACATCGTGGAATAGAAGCCAGAATCACCAACGCTTACAGTATCTCTCCCAGAGGTAACTGCTATATACATAGATCTAGTCCACAATGTTGTTATATGTATACTTAATGGTTTTCAGCCAAAATCGGATGCATTGGATCAATGGATCTTCTCATCATGGTCACTTAACAGTGAAATTTATCTATGCCCTAAGGGGTTTTTCATAGTTAGATTCAGCATAAAACAGGAACAAGATAACTTCATCAATTAGGGGCCTTCGTTTTGGGGAAATGCTAGCCTCTTCATCACCCCCTGGTTCTCGTACTTCGATGCCAAAACCATGATAGTTTCAACAATGCCCATTTAGGGAAGGGTACATAACATCCCACTACATTTTTGACATAAAAAAGTCTTAATAGCCATTAGGAACTCCTTGGGGATGTTCCTTAAATTAGATGAAGACAGAGCTATTCAGGGAATTTTCACATATGGCAGGATATGTGTAGAAGTGGACCTGAGTCAAGGACTACCAGATCACATCACATTGAATTTTAATAATTCACTATGGACACAATTGCTTGACTATGAGAAGACAACATTCAGATGTCATGGATGCTTGAAAATAGGGCACCTCCAATACACCTGTCCATTGGCCAGAAAGGAACCTAAAGGGAATAAGAAACAACTGAGAAAAGCCAAAGGTTGGCAGCATACCAAACTGCTGGAAGAGGAGGAATTGAAGACTAAGCCTACATGCATGCAAATGAGAGAGGAAAACATAATATCGAAGGGCCTAACTTGGGGCAAAATAATTTGAAATAGCAACAAGAATTACAACTGGAAGTAAGTGGCACCAAACGAACACATGGTTCCAAAGGATCAGAATCTGACAAAGAACAACCAATGAATATAATGGAAGACAAGCTTGCCATTATTGCTCCCACTCCCAACATTGGTGGTTGTTGAAGATTAGAGAAGAAGAAGGGCAGGAAAGCATAGGCTAGTTAGATCAATTCTTCTTTTCTTGTTTTTTGTATTCTTTTATTTCCTGATTACAGGAACAACTCTTCTACATATGCTTTAAGCATCTACAAAATGTAATTTTCTTCATATGAATAAAATTATGACTTTTCTCTACGGGAAAAAACTATCATTCTTTTGATTATCATTTTCTCATAAGAAAGTCAATTTATCTACATCAATCATTACTTGGTTTTAAGGATAAAAACAGGGAGGCTCTTTTCAGATCATTTTTGGTATACTCAGTTCTCATAGGTAGAGCCTCCATTGCCAGCAGATGTTCATAGCCTTGACACTGTTACCTTTTAACCAACAATGGTTCAATATCCCACCTAGGTCAGAATGCAATTTTAAAGATAAGATCATTTGTATACTTATTTATTTATTTATTTTCTAAAGTAATTCTTTCTTCCTTCAAATTTTCATCTTTTAACTCTTAAAGGATAATGTCTTGGTTTGGTGTCCAAAATTGATAATGTCATTCACTTGATTTATAACTTAACTGAACAAGCTAGCTCTTGATGAGAACCCTTGTCTTTTGATTAAAATAATATCAACCCATTACCATGTTTTGATATGAAGTATTGGTAATGTCAGTTAGTTCTAATCTTATGATCATGGTAAGCTGGCTCTTCGTGAGACATCTTATCCTTTAAGTTTAAGTATATTTTAGAATTACACTCTAAAAATGAAAGTTGATTTGGTGAGGAGAACCATTGGATCCTTAAGAGTTTTTGGATGACAATTGTAGAGCTTAAAGATGCTTCTCTATAGAGAGAGTTCGCTTTGTTATTGATACTTTTCTTGACTGATGAAAATGAAAGATTTCTTTTTAAAGCTAAGTTTCATCAAAGATCAGACAATTTTTAGCAGATAACAAGAAAATTTTGAGCAATAGAACTTGACTATATATTTCATCTATAAAGATTACTTTCATAGCAATCCTTACTTACACAAGTGAAAAGTCAAAATTAAAAAGAAATTGTCGTTTGTAAAGCCAAAAATAACCTTTTTTTCAACTTGTATTATTCTTTCTAAAAAAAAATAACATAAAGGAAATAATATACAGTGAACATAAGAGATCATCTTCTATGGAAATAATTTCTTTAAAATCTCCCCATTAACAAGTAGAGATTATCTCTTACCAAAGAAATCTTGTAATAGAAAAGTTGATGGGCCTATTTGTTCCACAATCTGGGGCGTTTATGGTTGTTGGTTTGATCAAGTTAAAGGCTTCATGTTTTGAGTGTCCCGATTTAAATAGGGAATTTTTCTTTATCATGGATTGAACAGGTAAAACAATTATTGAGAAGTCAGGGACAAATCATTTAACAAAATTTATCTCACCTAGGAAAGATTGCATTTATTTTTTGTGATGTGGTAAAGTTATTTTAGATATTTCTCTAATTCTGTGAGGGTCAATATAAATCCGTGCTTTGGACAAAATGAATCCAAGGAGCTTTCCTTCGCTTAATGTGAAAAAATACTTCTTAGGATTAAGAGAACTCCCATACCTTTGGCGATGTTCAAATATTTTCTTTAAATCCCTTAGATAATTATTGCACTTTCTAGAATATACAATTATATCATCTAAGTATATTACTATTGTTTTGTTCACTAAAACTTTGAAGGCTATGTCCATGGCACTCTGGAAATTGGAACCGACATTAATTAGTCGAAATGGTATCTTTTGATAAGCATAAGTGCCCCATTTTGTCTGGAATGTAGTTTTTAGCTGGTCATCTGGATGTACTAAGATCTAGTTATAACATGTAAATCCATCCAGGAAATACATTAGCTCTCAGCCTAGAACTGATTGCAATATCTGTTCCACATGAGGCAATGTGAAATTGTCTTTTTGGCAAGCTCTATTGAGGTTGTGAAAGTCTATAAATATTCAAATATCATCACTCTTTTTCCTCACTGGGAAAAGATTGGAGACCCATTGGGAATGTCTGACAAGAAAAATAATCTTAGCTTTTAGTAGTTTATCTAATTCATATTTAATCTGACATTCTAAACTGGGGTGGATCTTCCTTAAATTCTACTGAATAGGTCTTTCATCGGATGTCATGGGAATAATATTTTGAATAATAGAGGTCTCATATGCCTTAAGATCTTCATAGTTCCATGCAAAGACATTTTTGTACCTCTTCAACAAACCTATAAAGGCTGATTTTTCATTTGATGAAAGTCCAAGACCTAGATTAATATTTTGAGGCTTTAGGCCAGTCCCAAGGTTAATCAATTCAAACCTCAGAGTTGAACTCTAAAGATTTGAATTGGTGGGTCATTTAAATCTGTCTTTGAGGTCATATAAATCTTCCAACTTAACTATAGACTTTGGTATAGCGTTATTGATTGTTTCTTGTTTAATTTGGTTATCATGCTGGTCTTCATCAACTATCTAGTCATCATAAGATCCTTCTGAAGTCATGAAGCTTATGATATCAAGATCATTATTAAAGTCTCTCTAGTAGGTGATATTATCAGGAATAGAAGGCCTAAAAATCATCAATGGAATATCGGTGAGTTTTATAATCCTTTGGTGGAATAAGCATGGGAGCTACATTAACTAGGAGATCGGCACTAGTATTTTGGAGTCTTGGAATAGAGAAAATATTAAACATTGTAAAGTGATAAGTCAGGTCTTGGACTAACGACTGATAGTGTTTCCAATGTCCTAACAAATAGTTTATAATATTTCTCACCTACTTTATTACAATTTCTAAATCTCAAAATACTTGAAGGTGTTTGATATTAAGACCAGCTGATATTCAACAGTGTTGTTTGTCAATTGAAATTCAATTCTGCATGCCAACATAGTATTTCCCCCCTCTGAACTAACTAATATACATATTTCTCCTGCTCCATCATTGGATTTAGATCTATCCAAAAGTAATTTCCAAAATAAAGGGTTAACTATAGGTTTATCTACAAAATGTACACATTTAGCAGTGTCTGTTTGGGAGAAATATTTGACTTGAGATACTATAGAGTTTTATAAGAAACATGAAATGTAGGCATTGAAATTTCCTAGAAATGATTCTACTGAGTAGTTTCCGATGGTATTGTTACTATATGCAACCGATTCATTTTCTCCTTCTCACTCTGTGACTATGTAATTTTGATGTTTCTCATGATCAACCTTATTTGATTTGGCTTGCCATTATATGGAAACCACATGTGAGATGAGTCAATTGGAAAATAACCATGAAGTTTTTCTTACTAGTCTCTACTAAGTATTAGGCCATAGAACTCCGGAATATCAACTACAAGTATATCAATGACTTGAAAAACTTTAGTTTTAATGAATTTCTGATCGTTACTTGATTAAGTTCTCCAGTGACTTCGACTTGAGATCAATCTAACTGTACTATACATACAACAGATTTTTGAGGCTGAACATTCAACATTGTACAAACTATTCTAGATAAGATGTTAGATGAAGCTCCTAAATCAACTAAACAATTGTGTAAATTCTTATTAAAGAGTTCAAAAGTAAGGATAAATGGAGGAGTATGAGACTTAGACCTTCCTCCAATTAGAGTGATGTTGGTTCGATCAATCTTGTTTAAAGAGGTGCTAGGGGGCCTTCCCATTTCCTGGGCGGCTTGTGATATCACGAAAACGGGACGTGGTGCAGTAGGTACTACTTTGAGTTCCTTAAGGAGTAGATTTTTATTTTCTTTCAATTTTCTAATATCATGAAAAGTGATGTTTTCCCTGGTTTTCTTCATGTCACCAACAATATTATATTCCATTTATTTAGAAAATATGATATTTTTAGGTGAAGGTGAAGAATCCAATTGAAGAGTAGTTTGAGTGGATTTTCGTGAAGAATTCTTACCTATTGTTTTGTCCCTAGGAGGAGGCATTGAAGCCTTCTTCTTTAGATTTGTGACAAATTAGTAGGGCTTTTACTTTGAGTAGTGAAAGGCAATGCTTCATGAGTCTCTTCATTGTGAAGGATAAAATCTCACATTCCTTGTAACTTTGGCACTTTTTCGTCATTTGTTTATTCTTCGGTTTTTCAAACTTCATCCTCCTTTCCATCTAATTTGGCATTTGATATAGCATTTGGAGGTTTAGGATCAACAGGGGAATTCCTTTTAAATGGTCTAAAATATTTGTTAAAGGAACTCCTTGCTACGTGTTTTTTGATATCAACCATTTTGTTAGACATGGTATTGAGGACTTTATGTAACCATTCAAGATCAAAAGGATCTTTAGGTGATTTCTTCTTGGAGTCAATCCTAAAAGTCAATTTCTTAGATTTTCGTTTTTCTAATGTGTTTTTATTATCTATAGCTAGAATTCTTTTTTCTACAGCTCTTTCCTCTTTCATATTTTCTGCCAAAGTGGGTTTGGTAGCTCTATCAATGAATATAGTTGTGTTTGAAGGTAGAGCAGAAATATATCATTGATTTTGGACCTCATTGCCAGGCTTATATCTTGTAGGTATCTTATTCAATAATTTATTGAAGCAAGATTTGAAGTCTTCAATGGGTTATTTCAGTTTGACTTTCAAATTGGAGAGAATTGATTAGGGTAGTTGTGGATCTATCATCTCCAAATTTAGTTAAAAACTACTCTTGGAAAGCATCCCAACTATTAAAAGAACCTGATGGTAATGAGAAGTACCATGATCCTACTATTCCTTGTAAAGTACAGGGAAATAATCGTACGACTACGTCTTCTTACACTACTTCATTCAAGTTAATGGACAACATGAAATTGTTTATATGTTCCTCAGGAAGTAGGCCATTTTCATGATTGAATTTGAGTAACCATTTCTCTAGATGAGCTGGAAATTGATGTAAAGGCGCAACCGTTCTAACAACTCCTAGGTTTTTCCATGGCCTCGTAGGATTTTGTGCCATTGTTTGTATGTGAGTAGTAGAAGGTGTAGGAGTGGTTGAAGGTGATTTGGTAGGAGAGGATGTAGTTCCTATACCTATGTGAATCATGAACTGGAGTGGTGAGGTAGATGATTGATATTATGATGCAATAGATGGAATGAATGAATATGACAATTAATCAAATGAAAGAACCTAGTTGTGAGATTCAAATGGTGTTTTATTAGCTTTCTGATGGCTTGGCAAAGCGAATTTGAACAAGGGGATTCCAAGTTTTTCACTCTGCGCTCTATCTAACCATTGAGATGGTGTAAACTAAGAGGTAACGCTATCTTTGGATAACTCATATTCTTCTTGGGATAAAAAAATCCCCTGTAATTTATGAATCAAAGATTGGATTTGAGGGGCTTCTATAGAAGAAGAATGATCTGGTTTCTTTAGGATTTCAGCAGTGGGCTCTATAATTTTATTTGCAAATTCTCATTTAGGATTAGGGGACTTGGAATGCGATCAATAAGTTGGAGGTGATGGTGAGGGAATTTTACTCTTAGAATGGCCTGTTGATTTGGATTTACTTGCCATTCATAGCGAGGCCCTCCTTCTAGTGCCAAAATGTTGAGGCCTCGAAAATAATTGCTTCCACATGGGGGAAACCACCCAAGCCGGACCTTTGTTGGCAGCTCCTTTTCCATTTAGTGTAGTGGCTCTGACAAGGGATAATGGGACCATATTCCCAATCTAATTTATAATAGTGTTGATGGGGTCATATGTGATATTTTGGAGTAATGTTTAAGCTAAAAGTAATCTAAATCTAAACTAATAATCACATGCATTTATCCTAATTTAAACACTATCTAATTATGACTATTCCCAGTAATAAATTGATATATGTGATCTACAATAATGTCCAAAAGCAATTGGTAATCAAGATCATTCAATTCAAATGAGAAATGAAATCATTTAACAATAATCATTTCATATAAAACGTTAGCTGAAACGATTGTGAAAGATATATCACATAAGAAATTATTCATGCATTCTACATAAAATGCAGGTCATCATCACACAAAAGTTCAATAATGCTAACCAAGATTCAAACTTTCATACATAAACAACTTGAAGAGAAATTATTGCTTAATACACAAGTAAAACAGAATTGCGAGATAAAGGTACCATTTGTAATACGTCCTACTCATGTGCTTTAGCAATATTGATGTAATTTCAATACATCCAACACCATCTAAGAGTACAAAAGTTTAATTTCAGTAAAACATGGGAGATAAGATAAAAATAAATCATGTTGCATTCATTTCACTAGAACTTCCTCAAAAGGACAAAAGTTCATGTTTCGAAGATTTTTTCTGATAGAGTTTTTGGACCTCTCTCTAAATGCATGAGAGGGGTTTAAATAAAAAACTATAAAAATAAAAATAGATTATTACAAAAATAGTTGACGAGGTTAAAATGACCTTCCTCAAATTATGCAAAATAAAACAAAAATAGAAATGAGCATGTTGAATAACTATTCTTCATTTGATCTTTTAGATCACAAATGTCCGTCATGGGCTTGAGCCATGTGAGTTGGTTGATTTCAGCTGTCAACTTCCCATTTTCTCCATAGAAGTGGTTAGGCATCACAGGGTCATCCACTAGCTATGAAGTTTCACTAAATGTCGCCAATATGCTTCCTAGTTTAACCTGCTCGTTTGCCTAATTGCTTCTGCTTTTTCTTTTGTTGCGTGTCTCCACTATAGTTCATGTTTTTTTACATTAGGAAGAAAACATAGAATGGACTCTGCGACAAGGTTGGAACTATGTAAACTATTGTTAATATTCTCGATAACCTTGTTTGTTGCTGCTGCTACATCTTCTGATGCCTTTTCTACCTGTCTAAGCCGAGGGTCCTAGTTTTCAAATAAGATTTCTTTGTGTGACTCCTACACTTTAGGCAAGTCATATTTTCTCCCATCGTCTGAACTTCCAGGTAATGAAGTTGAAAATTCTTTTGAAGATTTCATCATATTCAAGCCTCATTTCAATGACTTGACTCGTCAACTTGTCGCTTGTTTCTCAATAAGAATTCCATTGTGAAATATTTTGGCATAATAGTTCCTTTTGGTGCATCAGTTGGGAGTTAAGGCCAAGCACTTCAGTAATAAACTGATCAATTTTTGGATCATCTTTATGTAGATCAGTTATTCCTTGTATTTGCACTTCCCTCTTTGCTAAGCTAGCTTGATGTTTTATTTGCATCTACTCGAACTCTTGTTGAAGGTTAGCTAACTGTGTTTCTGCTTGCTGGTTGGATTTTGCTTGCTGCAATTATTGTTCAAGTGACATAATTTTATTTTCCTTTTCCTTAAGAAACATTTCCACCTCTATTGCTTTGTCGATGTTCGTTGTAGCATGGGCACCTTTAAATTGTGATAGTCTAGTAAGGTTAGCAAATGGGTCGATGGGTGATCCTTTCTAGACAACATCCATCGGTTCATTATCATGGGTAGTAACAGCTATAGAATCTAATTTCCTTTTATTTCTTTGTCTTTTAACAATTGTTTTTTGTTGTGGACTATATAATATATCTAAAGGAGGAATCTCCTCAATCTTCAAAACAATTTAAGAGGTATGTTTGACAAGAGTGTGCTCTACCTCTTGAGTATTTACAGTCTCCTCTGTTGTAAATTCTCGAGTTGCTTTCTATTGTAGAGTTTGCAACTCTAGTGTTTATTCCTCGGTATGGATATTTTTATTAAATTTCTCCCATTCTTCCTCTAAATCAATCACCGGAGATTTTATTGGTTGGGTGGAGGTGGAATGAATTTCATTCTGTTTACTACCTAAAGTTTTCTCCATTATCTTTTCTATAGATTGGTTTGTATATTTTTTTGACTCCCTCCTACTTTTCACATTTTCTGATTGTTGCTATGTCTTCTTTGATACCTTGGTAGATTTCTCTTGGGATTCTGCTCCAGAATTTGTTTTAGAATTTTCTTTGGAATCTCGTTCTAGACTTACACTGGGAGTAGGCTCCCTTATTTTTTCAATCAATAATTTGTCCAATGGGACCTTCGTTAGCCTCCTTTCTCTATACTCGTAAAAGGCTTCAAGATCTTCATGATCAAAAAGTAATTGTGCCATATGCTTCACCTCTCTAGATGTGTTCTTCTATAAAAAGATGTCATCAAATTCATCTTCCTCATTATTGAATACTTTTATTTTTACCATGGTGGTAAAGTCTTTGACAATGCGAAATGGGTCATATTGCCTTCCTAGGCATTTAGGAAATTGCAGAGATAACATAATCTCTACTTCTTTGTATGCATGCCTGAGGTCGTTTAATGCAAATGCTCCACACTATAAAGAGAATGTAGGCCAAATGGCCTTCTTTGCTTCCCTTAATGTTTTTCTCATCCCACCCTCACTAGCTGTTTGATAGGCTACTTCTCTAGCCATCTATTTGTCTGGAACATAGTGTGGGAGAACATGGGGGGAGGAAATGCTACCAAATACCCTCATATACATGAATTTTTCCTCCCCAAACCATTTGGCTACTTGGAGGATATCTACCTCGGTTTCTTTAGAAAAGGTAGAGGCATCTGAGTTATAAAGCTATTTGTGGATAGGGAGCATAACTCCATGACAATTTTTCGAAAATTTGGTTGAAACTCAGATTCCCACATGTCTTTATTTTATATGTAAATGGGAAGTGGATGTTGGACAATCAACTTCCATCCCATTATAGGACATTTTGAACCAAAACAAATTGCATCCATTACATAGGCACTAATAAAAAATGGAGGGTAAACCCTCGAAGCAACACTTCTTTTCCTTATATACCCATTATTGGTCTTGCTAAGTTATTAGACAAAATTTATGCCCAATTCATTATATTTATGTTTACAACTGCGTCTATTAATGGCAGCCATTCTGGGGAGAATTTGGTGCTATCGGCTTCGCCAAATAGTCTACATATCATGGTTACTACAAAACTATGAGGGGGATAAATAGATACAATAGGGTATATATTGTTCTTGTCTTCTTTTATTTTTCCAACATTTTTTGACCAGGTCTGGGTGCAATTTGTTGGGTCTTCATTCTCTTTGGCGAACTTCTTGATGAACTACTTGTTGTAGATGACTTGTGGCTCTCGTAGGTGGCACATACGTTGCAGGTGGTTTGAGGTAAAAGATCCCATAACCTCTTCAGTTCTTGTCTTGAATTCTTTGTCTGAGATGTTAGCTACATCAATAACCCATTTAACCATGTATTTATAAGGGATTATCTTTGTACGGGCATTTATGCGATGCAAAATTGAGCATGTTGTCTCAAACATGGAGGCGTATGAGGAATCACGTCTGTCAACTGTAACCTTTGTTTCCAAAATCGTTGGTTCCTCTTCTTCCAGTTTATTATACATGGCTTCCCACATAGAGGTTCCTCCCTCTCTACTACATGTAGTATTAGTAAATATAATATTCATTTCTGATTTCACACAGATGACTTCCTTGCCATTCTTCACCATTGCTCCCAACGATTTTCTTTGTGGATTTCTCCCGAAAGTGAAGAACAATAGGTATCAGATACACAAAGATGATAATGAATGTGAAATGGAATAATGCGGATAACTTGTAAAGGTGACAAGAAAGTAGTTTTATTCGAATAACTCATTAAATTACTACTCCAAATACATTCCCTAATCCTTATGTCTAATCATAGGTCTATGACACATGTTCACCATGCGTACATCCTCTTACTACTCCATATGATAGGTATGAGGTGGACGGTCAAGATGTGGTTGGGGATTTTTTTCTAAACATAGGAACTGTTTAGATTATTTCTCATATTCCCATGCCTTAAGGGCAATCAAATGACTACCTTCCCAATCCCTACTTTTAGGTTTCATTGTTTCAATTTCAAACTCTATGACCAAGCATGAGGGTTAACTTTGAAACCCTCATTCTTACACAAAATTGTAAACTCTTACTCAAATTGGAAACTCTTAATTCTTCTTAGTCTCCATCAATACTCATTGGCATAATCGTAAGAAAAAGGTTATGAATTTCAATTTTTATTTTTATTGCAAACTATTTATTTAGTTAGTCCTCAAACGTTTTGAATGGTTAACTATTGGTGCTTATATTTGTTCTTAGGTATTTTTGGAACCCTTTCATATTTCTACGAGCTACTCAAATCTACAACGAGTCACTAGTTCACACATTTCTAAGTTTTCATTCCTTCTCAAGAATTCATCTTGGTTGTGTTAGTTTATGATTTTGTTCCCTTCTATTAAAGCCTTGGCCAAAAATTCTTTTTTCTTTCCTAAGGTTTCTACTTAGTGCAAGTTTGATGGTGGAATTGACTTACTTAGTTTACAGTATGAGACAATCATGGATCTAGATGTCCTCAAATATGTAACAAACTTTAACTTATATCCTTGCTTTGTGAACCCTCTATATACCAAGATTAGGGCTTTAATTCACTATATGTTTCTAAAACCGTAATACATATTTTTCTTTAAGGATGTAACCCTCCAACCATTATTTGGAAGAATTCCTACATTTTCCTTTTCCTTTCCCTCCTTGATGATTTCATCTCTATTTCTTTGAGTACTTACTCCAACTATTCTATTCCTAAAAACTTGTAGTGCCATTTTCCAATGAAATATGCATAGGTATCTTAACATTGAAGAAGAGTCTTATGACTTCATCCTCTAACCTAAGAATTTATGTTTCATTATCCATAGTCAATAATATTCCAAGGATTACTAATCTTTTGTAACTTTGTCTTGTAGGCTTTGATGACCTTTAAAGGAATACTTTTTATTTCCTAGGTAACCAATTTAACAAGTCTTCAACTTTTATATTAGTATTATTCCATGTTTTCCAATTCCTTTCAATTTTCTATTGATGAATAATGATTTTGTTAACCTGTTGTAGGTACAACTCGAACCCTACTCTTACTATTCGACAATAACAAAGTTTTTCACAACTAAGAGTCAAAGTAATTTATTTCATACAAATCTAGGTATTGGACATCTCTAATTTATTCTTCGTTTTACATGGTTTTATCGTAGCACAAAGATAAAACCAATGAATTTCATCTTTGGCTCAATCAAGAAGTTCTTTACTTAGATTTTTGTTTTGCAAACTCTAATATGAGTGGTTCTACTAGCATATAAATTAGAAACTCGCAACATTTTATCCTTTTATGTAACCAATGAGATCTCTTAGTATGTTTTCATTAGCTTTACTAAGAACATATTCTTTTTAAATAGATTGATTGTACCTTGTATAATTTTTTGTGTTCGGAGTTACTTAGATAAGAAGTAAATTTTAGTTTGTTACAATTGTTTGGTCATTGAGTAAGCAAACTATGGTTTGTAAAAAATTATGTCTATTATATAATATATACCATTGCAAGGTCACCTACTCATGTGCCAGTATTTTACTCTCTTTTACGGAACAATCTAATGTGAGTTTTTTCATTCATGTACTTCTTTTTTACCATTCTAATTTATTATCATTTCTTAGATCATAATTACCTTTTTTTTAGGTTAATTTCATGTTCTTTTACCATTGCACTAATAGCCCCTCGGTATTTCGACTCGAGACCCTTGTGCCTTTAAAAATTCCAAAAACATATATGCCTAAGAAAATTATGCATATAGTGACTTATGCTTATGTATGATTATATGATTTGTTGTTACTTTTCAGTTATTAGAAGTACTCTTGACTAAGGTTTTAAGACAAGAGTAATGCATGATTATTAGATAATATATCTTCATGTAATATTGCAATGTATATGTATATTTTGTAAATTATTAAAATGCTTGTCCCTCTATAGACAAGTACATAGATAATTCATTTTCCCTCTCATATATACTTTTAAACACAATAAATAGGAAATAAAAAATTTCTAATAATATTTTTCTTTTACAATGAATTATATACATAGTATTCTAAATGTTGTATAAATACATCTAAATCACAATTAATTACGTACAATATTCCATAAGTATAAAATTTATAATATTATACTTTCTATCACACATGTTTTTCAAAATGAATTATAATGTGATTATATGCTTATCCAAATAGAAAAGAACTATTACATAATCATCTACCTTGTTTTTTTTAAATATCAACATCATTTGTCACATACACAAGGAATATCCTAATCTCAGTTAAGAATATTAATTTGAATCGTGCATATACAACATATTTTTGTTTTCCTGCTCACAGTATTTCTTTCCCAACACAAACCATTATACATAACCTATTGGATTTAGTACCCCTAATTAAGTATCCATTCCACGTAATACATCCATGTAATACATGCAATTTATTGGAAATGTATAAAATATATTTCTCACATATAATATGAAATTATAGAAAAAATTATATTTGTGTGTATCTGGCATGTTGTTTCCAGTCAAATGAGTTGTTGCAGCTTCTATAGTCGAACTCCCCGTGTCATGAATATTTTCCGTCTTTTGATCTCTCTCCATATGCTATACTGTTGCCCTCATTTTTTCCCTTCCTCGACACACGTGGTAGTGTCCTACTCCTTATTTGTCCTCTCATGTGTTATTATTAATGTTTAGGACTTTTCATTAACTCACCCAGCACTTCTCTGGTGCATAGTCTTTATTTTTATTTTTTTGTT
The DNA here is from genome assembly GCA_000404065.3 of Pinus taeda. Classification (NCBI taxonomy): domain Eukaryota; kingdom Viridiplantae; phylum Streptophyta; class Pinopsida; order Pinales; family Pinaceae; genus Pinus; species Pinus taeda. Next base: position 28,827 of record APFE031408165.1, read on the forward strand.
GGTTTATTATCGAGAACATGGAAGGAAGGAGGTACCATGTGGCTATTGATAGGTGTCTTGTTTGTTCATGACCAGCATTACTAAATTCAAGTGTTACTTTCAATTTATTAAACCTGTTTAATACAATTTTCCTTAAGTCTCCAATCAACACAACTCTAGAGTGTTGCTTATACCAACATAGTCATTAACTAACCATGCATTTCTGTCATGCATAGTCTCTTTTTTCTTTTAATTATGGAGAACATGGAAGGAAAGAAGTACCAAGTGACTACTTATAGGTGTCTTGTTTTTTCATGTTTGTTCATGACAACAATTACTAGAATTCATTGTAATTTTTAATTTGACACTTGTTTAATACATTTTTCTTTTTCTAAGTTTGTAATTAAGGAAATTACTAATAATTCATAGCATCACTAGAGTGTTGTTTATACATTTTATATCTATTTTACGTATGGATATAACATGAGCTAAGAGGGATCAAATTTCTTCACGTGCTTAGAGTGCAAAATACAATGACATGTTCTTTTTCATTGTATAAATTGTATTTTTGAATGCTAAATACAATATATATAAGACCAAATAAAAATTTTAACCATAAAAACATAAAGAAAAATTTTTTGTAATATAGATATATATGAAGTAGTATATAACGAAATTAAATTATTAGCATAAAAAAATCTATATATATATATATATATACTATATATATATATTATATAATATATAATATATATATATATATAATATATAATATATAATATATATATATATATATAATATATATGAAGTTGATATGGACAAAATTTGTTAACATAGATCTTCTAATAGTTTGTTTAATTTTCTTGTCCAAATATTTTTTAAAAGTATAATATTTAAACATCAAATTAACACATTTCTTTTACTTCTAGTTAACATAAATTTTATTTTTTATTTTTATGAAGGGAGAAACTTACACATCATACTCCGTATAGAATGAGTGTCTAAGCTCTTTAACATTATCAAACTTAAAATAGAAAATATTTACTAATTAATACCCATCAATAACATTATCAAACTTAAAATAGAAAATATTTATTTAAAAGGGATACATTTTAAAAAGAGATCTAACATAAACTAAGAAGGATTAAATTTCTTCAATTCCAATATTTTTTTTATAAATGGATATTAATTAAATGTTTTGTAGAGTTTTTTAATTTTTAGATTTTGTTAAATTTTTATTTAATTTTTAAGTTAACATGAACAACTACACATCAAATAGTGAAATGAGCATCTTCACTTAATCAGCTTCTAAACTCTTTAACATAATCAAACTTCAAATAAAAATTACTTTATTTATTACTGCATATAGAAAAATACATTGTTCAAAAGCCTAAATAAATATTTTCCCTTTCGCCTTTATCTCGAGAGTTAAATAATTACCAATCACATTAAAGTTCCACAAACTATGTCATCAGACATAGGCATAAGGGATATTCAAATCTAGGTGCACTTAAAATCCTGCAGCATTTACTAAGTTGGAGTTCACCATCAAACTTCAGTGTCTTTTTTAGCCCTGTAGCTGCCAATCGGCATAGTTGTTCATGAAAATGGGCATTGGCAATCATATTTTATTCTTTATTTATGGATACATTTGTAATATTTATATCCTGTTTCTTGATTTTTGAAAATTTATTTCTCATTTTGTAACTACAACTATAATGTTCTTAACCTTGAAGGGACTTAGTTCATTAAATTTAGACCATCTCTCCAGCCTAGATGGAGATGCAGTTGTGGGCATAAAACCGTAGTTGGGAAAAGTAGCTTCACAGAGGATTCGTTTAAGGGAAGTTTTTGACTTTCATCATGTACATCTTGGTTTTGATTATTATTCAATCTTTCTCAAGTGTTTGTTCAATAAATAATTTGATATCATTTCATTATTTTAATTTAGGTTTGCTTTTCATGGCTTAGGTGAAAAAAAACGTGGCCATCAAAGATGATTTCACCAGAACGGTATACCTTGATTCTCCTCTAATTTGTTCTTCTTATCCACATTCAATTTCCTATTAAATTGAATGTCTATTTCTTTTACCTTAACTTGAATGTAGTTCAAGAATGTAGTGAAAAGTGAAATGGAGCAAAGAGTCACCCACTACACTCTTATTGATTGCTAGTATTGTTGTAGAAAAGATTCACTTTATTTCATTCTGAACTTTTAATATGTGCTCAACAATGCATTTATATTCCAACCTATTGTGCGTGGACTAATTTGTTATTTTGAATAACAAACTTATAGATATTATGGTTTCTGTGTTAACATCTATGGATTTAAAGCCATGAACTTTGAGGTTGCCATTCAAAATTTCCCAACTGAGAGGAGAATACTTTTGGACTTATTTCCATTTTGATACTATGGAATGCTCAGGTTGTACTTAATCTTATATTGTCTCAAAATTTCCGAAGTGAGAGAGGAATAGCTTCTGCCTTTTTACACTAATCTCTCTTCCATTCTTTACCGAGGGTGTCACGCCCCCAAGCCTACAGTGGTCTTCCAACCATGCCAACAAGGTGCGGCACCACCCCACAGTTTCTTTTTAACAATACTTATGTGTGCAGACTACGCCTAATTCACAACCTATACTTAGTTTGTTTTTCGCAACCAAGTAAAATGCATTAAACCTTTAAATCAATGAAGCCCATACTCATTCATTATCCCAGCAATCATAAAACATCAATTGCAAGATATAAAGGGGAGGGGCAACTCCCGCCAACAATATATTATATATTCAAGAGTACAACTCCCGCCAACAATATATTATATATTCAAGAGTACAATGAGATAGTGTGCTTGGTAAACTCCAAGCCAACACCTAGCCAATTTTACAACATAAGACAACCTGCCTTTACATAGAGAATATGCACACTTATACCAAGAGCGGGTGCCCACACACATGTCACCAAGACGCTCGTACAACCCTGCACAATTCTTTACTTCAACCTGTTCATACGCCCTTCATACACCAACCATAGACCAAGAGTAACTCTGGGCATTCATGCCCTTATGCGCATGAGTTATGGGCACCTCTTGCGCTATCCCCTTCTCTAATGCGTAGATAGAAGAATCAGACAAGTTTGAATTGTTTTTTTGCTCCAACGCTTCACGCATATATATATGGTGGCTATCGTGTGTGAGGGGTGGGCGAAGCCCCTTGGCTGACGCCCCAAACCTCCACATGAAAGCCCCTTCAATCGCTCAACGTTCCGTCGGTTTCCATGTGTTAAGTCACCACATGACCAACGTATAAACTCCGAATGCCTTCGCACATATGATCACTCGCACGCATGCCTCCGTCGTTCGATCGTTCAACGCTCTACCCACACCCCAGCTCGCCATCGTGCACACCCGACTGGCGTGTCGTTCAACCAATGCGCACCTGCCCGTTCACCGTGCGCCCATTCGCCAATACCTCTGTGCGCCCGTCGTGCCGTCATGCGCGCGCCCAACCAACTCTTCGTTGTACGTCCGTTTACAACGTTCGCCCGATGCCCATATCAACTCTCCTCACATATGGCAAACATCCCTGCAACATATGTAGGCCTTGTTACACTAAAATTTGTCACCATGACTATATGCAGTTAATATGGCTCCATCAATAGTCATATTATCCTCCTTGTCAAGCCTCATACCTCTGCTCTTCATGTCAAACTTCAAAAAGAGAGAAAGTCACTTAAAACATGTTTATCTCTGGGTACGCAGGTTCTCTCTACCTTGCCTGCGTGTACGCACTCCAAACACACTGTGCATGCGTACTTGTACGCTCTGTAAGCCAAAGGATGGGTGCGTACCCCTGTAAAGGTCAAAAGGCGCGAGTTTCATCTTTAAAAAGTTACTTGTGGTCACTTCTAGAGCCTTCTAGAAGAGGGTTTGACGTGTATTGAGCGCCTCCAGATGGTTCATGCATCCCTATGATAGAGGAGCTTATCCCATCAAGAGAGGAGCTACCCCATCCAAAAGAGGGAGTATCCCATGATGTTGGAACTGAATAACGTCCTCTAGAATACTATAAATACAGGCATTGGGCCAGAGGAGGGAAAGTTGAAAGCTGAACATTCCAAAGGGTAAATGCTGCTGGAATTAGGACTTCCATTGTTGACTTGTGAGGAAAGATCATTATCCTTTCTTGTTGCCATATTGGGAGTGGGTGAGCTTGTCAAAGTAGAGGAAATCTCTTG
>APFE031408174.1:2632-18299 GCA_000404065.3 Pinus taeda
GGTTGAGTTTCATAGGATTTTATCAACTATTTAGCTTATATGGTTGTTACAGAGGGTCACCTCAATTGGTTGAGTTTCATAGGATTTTTATCAACTATTTAATTTATGACACATTTCTATTGCTATAAATAAAATAAAATTTAATTCATAGGATTTTATCAGCTATTTAATTTAAATGGTTGTTATTTCTAGATATAGCTTTGAGTAGTTGTGGCATTTTCTCCAAATCTACAATTATGTTCACTCCATTCATATTTATAGGACCCTGTGGGAAGTCAGTTCATGTAGTCGTAGGTAATCTTTATTGGAAAATCAGTTTATGGAGTTGTCCTATAAATATGAATGGAGTGAACATAATTGTAGATTTGGAGAAAATGCCACAACTACTCAACCCTATATCTAGAAATAACAACCATATAAATTAAATAGTTGATAAAATCCTATGAACATTAAAATTCTTACTTTATGACACATTTCACATTGCTATAAAATTCTTACTGGATGACACATTTCACATTGCTATGAATAAAATAAAATTTAATTCATAGGATTTTATCAACTATTTAATTTATATGGTTGTTATTCTAGATATAGCTTTGAGTAGTTGTGGCATTTTCTCCAAATCTACAATTATGTTCACTCCATTCATATTTATAGGACCTTGTCGAAAGTCAGTTTATGTAGTTGTTTTTTTTATGTTTTTTATTTAAATTTTATTTTATTCATAGCAATGTGAAATGTGTCATAAAGTAAGAAAACAATTTGTTGGGCTCTTCATTTTGTGGGGGTAGCCAAATCTAAAGAATGAGACACTTTTTCCTGGCAAGATTTCTCGGATGTCAATTACTCTTTTTTCAATAGGATCTCTGCTAATACAATTAGAGACAACTTGTTTGTCGTTGCATTTGGCATTACTAGATGAAGGGGCCCTTTAAGACAATTTTTAAGACAAAAGCAATATTTTATTTTAAAATTTTCAATACAAGGTGCTAGTAAAAAAGGAAAAGGTAAAGGATTATGGGTTCATCTTTACACTATTGATGGTTTCTTCAGGAAGTAGAGCGATGGAGACTAACAATAGCTGATGGGATTTAGGATGATGTAGGACTACAATAGAGGTGTGCTTAGATGGAGGCACTTTCGCTAAACATGGATAAGTAGTAACATAGTTGGATTACTTTTCGGGTCTCCATTGATTGTGTTTTAATGTGTTTTTTAACTGTTTCATTTATTTTGAATGCTACTTTTATCTGTTGGTTGCCGTTAGCAGAACATTGTTATGCTAGAACTCCTAATTGTCATCGACAACATGGATTAGATTCACCTGAAGGATTGTTGAAAAATGTAGCAAAAGATTCTCAATTTGATTTTGCCTTGATTAAATTGAGAGAAAATGAATTTCCACATCAATAGTCAACTAGGATGAAATTAACTTGTATGATATGGCTTGTGTCACCAATTTTACACAATAAATTCGAGTTGGAGGAGTTAGAGTTTAGTTAAGCATGTGTGATTGGTAATTTGTAACAATCAAAGTCAGTTATCTCAAGTTGTTTTCAATTAAACTAGTTCTAACTATTGGAGGAACTAGTTATGCAATGGGACTTCAGTAAAACTCAATGATCATCCATTTAACTGATCAATTAACCCAAATTAACTAGTTCATGCAAAGAATTTGAGTTCCCCAGTTGTGGTGGAGATTCCAAGGTAGTGTATCATCAGTTGTAGAATAGTCTTGAGTGTATAGGTGTTCCATGCAGTCATATGATCAACCTCAGTAATTGCGTAATCCATTTTGGAAAAATTCCTAAATAATAGGGGAATAATTTCTCAAGGAATTATGTAAAGAAATATGGGCTCAAGTAGAGGCAGAAATTAACTAAGTCTAGGTCAAATATTCTCAGTGAGCAGAGAGATAGGTTATTCATTTTTAGGTTGTGCTCAGTTTAGAAAAAAATTGTAATGCATCTCGTTTCATCATATTAATGCAAGTAAGCATTGGCGTTTTTAGTAGATTTCTTTCCCTAGGAAAAATATTGTGTCTATGTGTGTTATTTACTTTTGCATATCTGAAATTTTTATTCTAAATTGTGAATTAACTTCCACAGAGCAGTGGAGTAGGTTTGTGTCTGTAGTGTCCTATTTTTCTAGTATAGTTTTGTCACTCCTATCAAGGGTTATATACATATGATAAGTTAATCACTTGATTAAGGAATAATGTTTTACATAAATATTTATATTTACTTTTATGTTTATGTATGACAGATTGATCACTGCATTGGGGAACAATATTTTATACAATTATATTTCCTCTTATATGTGGCATCATTGATTATCTATATTAGATGGTTTTGATTAAGTAAAATGTTATACATATGTTTTTCTGTTTGTATTTGATTTATGAAGCAAGTGTATGACATGGATGGTGATCCAAGATTGAGACACATATACCGATGGATTCTCATGGTTATGAGGAATAGATGGTTAATTATGATTTATGGATAATACATGTTTTGTGTGATTATATATGTCTAATATTGTACTAAGCAGGATGTGGTAGAGTACCTGGTCATTTTCCAACAAGGATGTTCCATCATGAATGACTGTGGAAGTCATGCATCATTCTCGGTAAAATGTGATTAAGTTAATTTCATTATGAAATTCATTTGATTCCTCTGATCTATGAGATTGTAATATGTGCAGGTCTTTGAACAAGGCCTTATCAGGGAACCATCAAATGGGTAAAAGCTCATAATTAGTACCATAAGGAGAAAGGCAAAGTTTCAAAGTACAGTAGATGAGAGGGCATGGAAATTAGGGCTTGGAGTCCTAAATCCAAGAAAGATAAAGACGTGGAGTCTTGTATATTTAAGGTATAGAGTCCTGAATATTTAAAAATATCAAGTTGTGGAATTGTAGATCTTTGGAGTAGATCAGGGCACAGAGTCCTTAATCTACTAAGGCAGGGAGACGCATGAAATAGGGGTGTGGAATCCCTATTCTCCAGAATGAAAATACCACTCATGGATGAATTTCCTTAAATAAAATTTCATTCTCACAATTTTCGAATGACTTTCTAAAGATAGAAAGTCATGTCCAGCATCTCAAGCACGACTCTCCAAAAAGAGTAAATCATTTTACATAAATTGGGAATCAAGTGGAGTTGAAGAAAAACGAATCAACTTATCATTAATCAATCCTAATAGTTCAATCTTGGTTGAATCTTTGATATTATTAATATTATTATTATCTTATTATTAAAAAAGGAATTACAAGTCAATTTTATCTCTTCAGTTAATTCACACATCTCCTTCATGAATCTCATGGCTCTCTCTCTCTTTCTTTTAAATAATTCATTATACTATATTTTGTCCAATCATCGAAAAATGGCATATTTATTTTCACTCATTAAAAATATGTCATACAATATGACTCTTATGCTTTCTTTAATGCATACCTCTCCTTAATGGCATAAGTTACACTCCTCTAAATGGAATCAAATTCATTCACATTACTCCTCCTTTATGACAAGAATTGGTTGCTCCTCCTATATATGAGTCTCATGTATTCTCACTTGGGGGAGGAGGAGGCCAAGAGTGGAAGAGACTTGAGGAAAATAGTGAGAGGGAGAGATATGGAGAGTAGACATTTGCATCCATAATAAATATGAAATTATTGTTAAAATCCTAAGATCTCTAGCTATTGAGGTTGGCCATGAGTGGTATTGAGAGGAAGTGAAAATTTGCTTTCTTAGTTTGCCTTGCAAATCTTTCTATTGTTGTCTTTTGGTACTGTTTGTGAGCTTTTGTAGCTTAGGGGTTCTAGGGGGAGAAGTTCTTCTTGGATATGGTTGGGAGGAAAACCGGGTGGTTCACAATGAGTTGGTAAGGATACTAGAATTGGAGCATACTCTCATTGGAGCTAGAGCATACTCCCATTTTTTTGAGTCGTATAAATTCAATGTTAGGTATGTTGACAACATTATATTGTATTTATTTTTGTAGTTCATTACATGGTTTTTCTTATTTGATTGTTGACCAAAACTTAGATGTATATCAAATGCTGCACACTAAATGTTGAAGGAATTTTGCAATAATTGTAGTTTATTTTATGTAAGTTTTTTTGTACAGTTTCATTGCAAGTTGATTTACATCATGTCTCAATGGCTAAAGCATTCAGGCTACCATGATTTTTATGAAAGCATGTTAATAGCATAAATTTGGTCTTTCCTTCTCTTTTTACAGTTGTAGATAAGTTTGCACAATATATGTTTGACAAAAGGGATAAATGATATAGTATGAATTTGTTTTTGGTTGTGGTTTTAAATAATCGCATTTCTAGGCGTCTTTGTTTCGATTTATTTCAACTTCAGGGGGTATCTATACCTTTTGGCCATGTCGCCCCAACTGTGATTTCAAAAAACAGAGTTTTAGAATCCAATTCTGTAAACTTCTGTATTTTACAGATTTGCTGCTGCTGCCTGGTGGTTTGTCTTGTTGTTTCTTTTTGTAACTGTAATTTACCTGGTAATCTCTTTTTATGAGACCAGTCTGTTATATAAACTTGGATATTATTTTAAAGTATCAAGGGCTAATACATTGATAGTTTAATAAACTTGTGACTGCTTGTTTGATAGTTTAATAGTTAGTAGTTTGTTTTGTGATTGCTAACCATTGTTCAAATTTCCCAATGGATGTAGCTACATCGTTGTGAGCTATTTGTAAAAGTTCTTAAATGTTGATAGTCATTATGTGCTTAATTTTTGTATATGCATCAATCTAGATGGATGACAGTTATACTTATGTATTAGGTTCACTTCTTGGCATTACTAATAAAGAAAAAGAAATTATGTAATATTAGATTCATGTTAGTTAATTTTGGTGAAATGACCTTAAGGGTTATGGTTGTAAGTGTTTGACAAAATGCCTCAATGGCTGTACATTTCATTCATGCAAACTATTTGACATAATGCTACAATGGTTGTAGCTAATTACATCTACGAATTGTCTATAAAAATGACTAAGTAAATTTAGGATTTGCAACCAAGGTGTTTCTGGAAATATCTCAAAGAATAAGCATGATGATTCCATTGAATTAAAAATCCATGGAAGGAAAATTGGTTAGGTGAAATGTTGTAATTGTTAGCTCACATATGAATTCATAATAATTGGAAACCACTCCTTTAGAAGTTGAATTATCTTCTTTTTATTCCCTTGTTTTACTAAAGAATTCATAGGCATATTATCTAGAACAAAATCAAATTAGTCACTCTTAAACACTCTTGATTTCAATAAAATGAACAATTAGCTTATTGGAAATTGTGGTTTGTAAATATTGATATTATTTATCACACTAGAGACTCTATCATTGAAATGTGATTTTAAAACTTATGGTTGTAAGTTTTGGATCTTGAAGAATCATGACCCGATAGCCTTAATGGGAAGTTTAATATTACCATGGGTTAGTTAGTTAGTAGAAATTACTATGATTTGTAAAGAATACCAATAAAGACAAAATAAAAATAAAAATGTAGATATATAACCTTGCACTAAAATTTTAAACTTAAATCACATTTTGAGTCAGCCTTAGTATAATACTGATGGTATGTAAGGTGGGACCTTACATATGGTATCAGAGCCAAGTTAAAACTCTAGGACCTAGGGCTTGCCTACTAATATTTATTTACTTACCTAAATTTTTCCTTGGCCAGATTAAGTAATCATTGAGAGAACATCAAGGAGGAGGAAGGAAGTCTCATCTCCACCTCCCCAAGATAAAGAATCTGAAAAAATATCCATCACGGAATTAAGGGATATGATGTTATCTTTCCAAAAGATGACTGAAATCTTGATTAGTAGGGTTGGGGGAAATCCTTCAGTGCCTCGTTCTTCATCTCAATTAGAGAGGCAAGAAATACCATCTGATGGAGATGTACATAGAGAGTTGGAAAAATTTAAGCTTCCTATCTTTAAGGGTACCAAAAAAGGGGAGGTAGCAGAAGCTTGGTTGGAAAACATGCACCTATGTTTTGAGTTGCAAAATTATTCTAGCAACCAAAAGGAAAAGTTGGCTATATACCAACTTAAGGAGAGTGCACTATTATGGTGGAGGAACTTAGAATCCCAATTGGGATACTCCATGTCTACCTTGACATGGGAATGATTTGAAGCGGAATTCGCAAGCAAAGTACCTTTCTACTGAATAATTTGAGAAAAATTGAATGAGTTCCATGATCTTAAGCAAGGAACTAAGACAATCCTTGAATATGAAGCATGATTCATGGAGTTGCTTAGATATGCTACCCATCTAAATATTGAAGCCATCAAGGTAAAAAAGTTTTTGTATGGATTGAATCCTATTATAAAGGAAAACCTACACCTTTTGAGGCCTACTACATTGCATGAGGTAGTGCAACAAGCAATTATAGCTGAGGAAGAATTATTGGGGATAAAAGGGGGGGATAAAACCCCAAATCTATCATTCCATGGGAAACCTCCTTGAAAGGGAGGACAATATGTAAGACATAAGTTAGGTGGTTCACATCATCAGGGATTTCAAAAGAATCATACTTTTAAGAACCAAAGAAATAACCCAAGGCAACATCTTCAACAAAGTAATGATCGCACTCAAGAATCACCCAATAAAAGGGTCGAATTTATGAAAACTACTCCCACTAATGGATGTTGGAATTGTGGAGGACCTCATTATGTGCGAGATTTCCCTGAAAATAAGATTGACGCACAATCAAAGCAGGAACAAGCCACTGTTAGAGATATGGGGAGAGCCCATAGGATTCATGCAGTTATGCAAAATCGCCAGGTCGAGCATCAGTCTACAGTGCTTGAAGCATCAGGTAAGCTAAATGGTATGGTTGTTACTATTTTGATTGATCCTAGTGCAACTAAAAGTTTTATTTCTCCTAATGCTTTATTGAAATTTAAATTGGTGGCGATAGAGCAAAATGATTTTGATCAGGTTCAAATGGCCTCAGGGTGATCTCAAAAGGTTGAATGCTTAGTGAAAGAGTGCCCTTTAGACTTGGGAGTGTGTGTCACAAATGTGAATATTTATGTGATGCCACTTGGTCACTATGTTGTGATAATTGGGATGGATTGGCTTGAAGCCCACTGGGTTGTGCTTAGTTTTTGAAGCAAAACACTTCATTTTTTGAGTGATGAGGGCCAATCTATGGTTATCCATGGGGAAAGGAGACATGTTTCTTTAAGATTTATCTCATTCTTGCAGATGAAGAGAAGTCTTAGGAAATGATGTCAAATGTATGTTGTAATGACTTTAAATGAGGGAGATCTTTCATCCTTTGAATAATATCCTTTCCTTTCAGAATTCTCTGATTTATTTCTAGAGGAGTTGCCTAGTTTGCCTCTAAAGTGGGAGATTGACTTCTCCATAGAGCTAAAGCCTGGTGCTGAACCTATATCCAAAGTTCCCTACTGAATGTCTATTGTTGAATTTTGTGAGTTGCAAGTGAAACTTCAAGAGTTATTGGACAGGGGTATGATTAGACCTAGTGTTTCACCTTGGGGAGCTCTAGTGATATTTGTATAGAAGAAGGATGGATCCCTTCGGCTTTGTGTTGAATACAGGAAGTTGAATCGAGTAACTGTTAGAAATCAATATCATTTACATCACACCGATGATCTATTTGATCAAATCAAGGGAGCCACTGTAATCTCCAAGATCGATCTTCGATCTGGATATCGTCATCTTAGAGTTAAAGAAGAGGATATTTCCAAAACTACTTTTCGAACTCGTTTTGGTCATTATGAGTTCGTGGTTGTTCCTTTTGGGTTATCTAATGCCCTAAGAGTGTTTATGAGTCTGATGAATGGTGTATTTAGGAATTACTTAAACACATTTGTACAAGTGTTCCTCGATGACATCCTAATCTATTCAAAGTCCCCAGAAGATCATGAGCAACACTTAAGATTGGTGTTACAATGCTTAAGAGAAAATAAACTTTATGCAAAAATGTCCAAATGTTCTTTTTTCCAATAAAAAATCCATTATCTTGGACACATTATCTCCATTGAACGCAATGTTGTTGACTCAACAAAGATCGATGCAAATTTAGAATGGACAACACCCTCTAATGTGCATGAAGTTCATAGCTTCATGGGTATGGTAGGATACTATCAAAGATTTGTGGAGGGGTTTTCAAAAATAGCCAGCCATATCACTTCATTACTTAGGAAGGGAGTACGATTTAATTGGACAAATGAGTGTGAGCAAGCATTTTCCAAGCTCAAACAATGTTTGACTACAGCTCCGATACTTAAGGTTCTAGATATGGATAGATCATTCATAGTATGTATCGATGCATCAAAGGATGGATTGGGTGCAATATTATCACAAGATGGTAGGGTGATTGCATATGCCTCTAGGAAATTAAGGACACATCAAGAAAACTATGCAACCCATGATCTAGAACTAGCAGCTATAGTTCATGCCTTACGACTTTGATGAAATTATCTAGTGGGAAAGAAATTTGAGTTGAAAACAGATCATAGAGGTTTGCAACATATATTTACTCAAAGTGATCTAAATTCTAAGCAAAGAAGGTGGTCAAAACTCCTAAGTGAATATGATTTTGACATAACTTATATCAAGGGTACATTGAATAAAGTAGCTAATGCACTCAGTCTAAGACCACAAATATTTTCAGTAATTCCATTGAAGATTGATTTATGGGAGCACATATTGAGCGAAAAAGATGTAGATGAATGGTGCAAGGAAGTTAAAGTTTCTCTTTTTGGGGAGGGGACTAAGAAAAACAAGGTAGAAGGGTATTCTTGTGATGATGACAGTATGCTGCGATTCATGCAAAAGATTGTAGTTCTAGATCAAGATGGGCTTCGTGAGTTCATTTTGAAAGAAGCTCACTGTGCAACATATATGGCTCACCCACGAGTCCAGAAGATGTATGCTGATTTAAAACAAATTTTCCTTTAGACAAGCATGAAGAAGGATGTAGCAAATTTTGTGGAAAAATGTTTGGAATGTCAGCTAGTTAAAGTAGAGCATGATCATCCAGCAGCATTATTGCAGCCACATAACATTCTTGAGTCCAAATGGGAAGAAATATCTATGGACTTTATTTTTGAATTAACTGAAACAAGCAAAAGGCATAAATCCATTTTGGTGGTGGTAGATAAACTTACTAAGAGTGCCCATTTTATACCCATTAAGGATACTTACAAAGCATCTGAAATAGCACAAGTATTTATAAAGGAGGTGGTTACACTTCATGGCTTTCCTAAGAAAATAATATCAAATATGGCCTCTATATTTACAAGAAGATTTTGGACTAGTTTCCAAGGAGTCCTTCAGACACAATTAAATTTTAGTAGAGCTTATCATCCGGAGACTGATGGCCAAACTAAAAGAGTAAATCAAGTGTTAGAGAACATGTTTAGAATGTAGGTAATGGATCAACAATATAAGTGGGAAGATTATCTTCCTCTAGTGGAGTTTGCATACAATAACAATTATCATGGCTCTCTTGGTATGACACCTTATGACTTATTGTATGGAAGACCATGCAGAACACATTTAAGTTGGGATAGATTAGAGGACAGAATCTCAGTAGGTCCTGAAATGCTTCAAGAAATGAAAGAACAAGTGTGTCGTATAAGGAAAAGATTAAAGGAGGCACAAGATAGACAGAAGAGCTATGTTGATATGCATAGAGTGGATCGTAGTTTTAAAGAAGGTGAATTTGTTTTTCTTCAAGTAAAACCTCAGAAAAGATCTATTAGTTTTGGGAAAGGATCTAAGCTCTCTCCTTCATTTTTTGGGCCTTTTGAGATCATTGAAAGGGTTGGACCTATGGCATATTGTCTTGCTTTACCACCAGTTTTTCATCGTATGCATGATGTATTTCATATTTCGGTACTACATAAGTATGTTCATGATCCTTCTCACATTTTAGATTGGCATAAATTATAGGTAACAGATGAAGGGAATCTTAAGGCAGAGCGAGTTTTCATTTTGGACCATCGCACTCGACAGCTCAGATGTCGCATGGTGGACCAAGTAAAGGTCTAATGGGACCCGTACAGTCCTAGTTCCGCCACTTGGGAAGATGCATCTTTTGTGCGTCTTGAGTTTCATTTTTTGTTTAGTTAAACTTTAGGCCAAGTTTACTCCAAGAGGGAGAGTATGTAGTGTCCTATTTTTCTAGTATATTTTTGTCGCTCCTATCAAGGGTTATATATAGATAGGTTGATCACTTGATTGAGGAATAATGTTTTACATACATAGTTATATTTCCTTTTATTTTTATGTATGACAGATTGATCACTGGGTTAGGGAACAATGTTTTATATAGTTATATTTCCTCTTATATGTGGCATCATTGATTATCTGTATTAGATGGTTTTGATTAAGTAAAATGTTATACATATGTTTTTCTGTTTGTATCTGATTTATGAAGCAGGTGTGTGACATGGATGGTGATCCAAGATTGAGACCCATATACCCATGGATTCTCATGGTTATGTGGAATAGATGGTTAATTATGATTTATGGATGATACATAATTTGTGTGATTATATATGTCTAATATTGTACTAATCAGGATGTGGTAGAGTACCTGGTCATTTTCCAACAAGGATGTTCAATTATGAATGACTGTGGAAGTCATTTCTTCAAAATGGATGTGGAAGTAATGCAACATTCTCGGTAAAACATGATTAAGTTAATTTCATTATGAAATTCATTTGATTCCTTTGATCTATGAGATTGTAATGTGTGCAGGTCTTTGAATGAGGCCTTACCAGGGAACCATCAGATTGATAAAAGCTCACAATCAGTACCATAAGGAGAAACACAAAGTTTCAAAACACAGTAGATGAGAGGACATGGAAATTAGGGCATGGAGTCCTAAATCCAAGAAAGATAAGGACATGGAGTCTTGTATATTTAGGGCGCGGAGTTTTGAATATTTAAAAAGATGAAGTTGTGGAGTTTTAGATATTTGCAGTAGATCAGGGCGTGGAGTCCTCAATCTACTAAGGCAAGGAGAAGCATGAAACAGGGGTGCGGAATCCCTATTGTCCAAAATGAAAATACCACCCATAGATGAATTTCCTTAAACAAAATTACATTCTCACAATTCTAGAATGACTTTCTAAAAATAGAAAGTCATGTCCAGTATCTCAAGCATGACTTTCCGAAAATAGTAAATCACTTTACATAAATTGGTAATCAAGTGGAGTTGAAGAAAAATGAATTAACTTATCATTAATCAATCCTAATAGTTCGATCTTGATTGAATCCTCAATATTATTAATATTATTATTATCTTATTATTAAAAAGGAATTACAAGTCAATTTTATCTCCTCAAGTAATTCACACATCTCCTTCATGACTCTCATGGCTCTATGTAACTCTCTCTCTCTCTCTCTCTCTCTCTCTTTTAAATAATTCAACTCTATTTTATGCACTCATAAACGAATGACATATTCCTTTTCACTCATTAAAAATATGTCATAAAATATTCCTCTTACACTCTCTTTAATGCATACCTCTCCTTAATGGCATAAGTTACACTCCCCTAAATGGAATCCAATGCATTCACATTACTCCTCCTTTATGACAAGAATTGGTTGCTCCTCCTATATATGAGTCTCATGTATTCTCACTTGGGGGAGGAGGAGGCCAAGAGTGGAAGAGACTTGAGGAAAATAGTGAGAGGGAGAGATATGGAGAGTAGCCATTTGCTTCCATAATAAATCTGAAATTAATGTTAAAATCCTAAGATCTCTAGCTATTGAGGTTGGCCATGAGTGGTATTGAGAGGAAGTGAAAATTTGTTTCCTTAGTTTGCCTTGCAAATCTTTCTACTGTTGTATTTTGGTACTTTTTGTGAGCTTTTGCAGCTCGAGGGTTCTAGGGGGAGAAGTTCTTCCTAGATATGGTTGGGATGAAGAACGGGTGGTTCACAATGAGTTGGTAAGGATATTGGAGCTGGAGCATACTCCCATTTTTTTTAGTTGTATAAATTCACTGCCAAGTATGTTAACAACATTATATTGTGTTTCTTTTTGTAGTTCATTACATGGTTTTGCTTATTTGATTGTTGACTGAAACTTAGATGTATATCAAATGCCGCACACTAAATGTTGAAGGAATTTTGCAATAATTTTAGTTTATTTTATGTAACATTTTTTGTACAGTTTCATTGCAAGTTGATTTAGATCATGTCTTAATGGCTGAAGCATTCAAGATGCCAGGATTTTTATGAAAACATGTTAATAGCATAAATTTGGTCTTTCCTTCTCTTTTTATAGCCGTAGATATGTTTGCACAGTATATGTTTGACAAAAGGGATAAATGAGATAGTATGAATTTTGTTTGGGTTGTGGTTTTAAATAATCGAATTTTTGGGCATCTCTGTTTCGATTTATTTCAACGTCAGGGGGTATCTGTAACTTTTGGCCATGTCACCCCAACCTTGATTTCAAAAAACAAAGTTTAAAAATCCAGTTCTGTAAACTTCTATATTTTACAGATTTGTTACTGGTACATGGTGGTTTGTCTTGCTGTTTTTTTTTAGCTGTGATTTACTTGGTAATCTCTTTTTATGATACCAGTCTGTTATATAAACTTGGAATTATTATTTTAAAGTATCAATGGTTAATACATTGATAGTTTAATAAACTTGTGACTGATTGTTTGATAGTTTAATAGCTAGCAGCTTGTTTTGTGACTGCTAACCATTGTTCAAATTTCCCAATGGTTGTAGCTACATCGCTGCGAGCTATTTGTAAAAATTCTTAAATATTTATAGTCATTATGTGCCTAATTTTTGTATATGCAACAATCTAGATGGATGACAATTATACTTATGTATTAGGTTCACTTCTTGGCATTACTGACAAATAAAAAGAAATTATGTAATATTAGATTCATGTTAGTTAATTTTGGTGAAATCGCCTTAAGGGTTATGGTTGTAAGTGTTTGACAAAATGCCTCAATAGCTGTAAATTTCATTCTTGCAAACTATTTGACATAATGCTTCAATGGTTGTAGCTAATTACATCTACGAATTGTTTATAAAAATGACTAAGTAAATTTAGGATTTGCAACCAAGGTGTTTCTGGAAATATCTCAATGAATAAGCATGATGATTCCATTGAATTAAAAATCCTTTGAAGGATAATTGGTTAGGTGAAATGTTGTAATTGTTAGCTGACATATGAATTCATAATAATTGGAAACCACTCCTTTAGAAGTTGAATTATCTTCTTTTTCTTCCCTTGTTTTACTAAAGAATTCATAGGCATATTATCTAGAACAAAATCAAACTAGTCACTCTTAAACACTCTTAATTGCAATAAAATTAACAATTAGCTTATTGGAAATTGTGGTTTGTAATATTGATATTATTTATCCCACTAGAGACTCTATCATTTAAATGTGATTTTAAGACTTATTGTTGTAAGTTTTGGATCTTGAGGAACCATGACCCGATAGCCTTAATGAGAAGTTTAATATTACCATGGGTTAGTTAGTTAGTAGAAATTAGCATGATTTGTAAAGAATACCAATAAAAACAAAAAAATAAAAATATAGATACATAACCTTGCATTAAATTTTTAAACTTAAATCGCATTTTGAGTCAGCCTTAGTATAATACTGATGGTATGTAAGGTGGGACCTTACAGTGTCTTGTGATTTTGAAAAAAATTCATGAGCAGTTGAAATTTACACCATAATTTCTACATGATATTACAGAAAAATTCACATTAGAGCAGGAGTTTCAAAGTTGTTTCTCAGGAGGTTTGAATTCACAATTCATTGTAGCAAGATCTCTTTAGAGCTGAGAAGATGACCTTCAACAGAGTGAGGCTAGAGTATGCCTTGGAAGGAAACTTTAATTTCATCACATGGAAGGAGGTTTTTGATCACAATGGATTGCTAGAATACATCAAGAGAGATGTTGCAAAGCCAATGGAATCTGATGCCCAAAACCTTACTCAATGGAAGAAAGATGTAGCCAAGGTGAGGAGAATAATATTGGAGGGAGTACAGGACCACATTGTCACAAATATCCATGCGAAAGAAAAATCCTTATGCAATGTGGTAGGCATTGATAGATCTATTCACTAGTAGAAAATGAGAAATTAGTGACTAGGTGACTAAAATAGTTAATCACCACAACTTTTCCAAGTGAAATACTACCAAAAATGAGAAACCTTAAGTGACCGAACTAAAAATGACTAACATAAATCACTAATTTAGTCTTGGGTTAAGATATGTAACTAGCTAATAAGTAATACAACTCAAAATGAGTAACATGAATGACTAGTTTAGTCTAAGAACAAAGATACAACTATCTAGCAAGTACTACAATAATATGAATTAGTTTTTTATGTTAGTCGTCTTAATTGTGTCAAGTAATCTAAACTTACAAGTGATAGGTTTTGAAAGGCTATTAAAGATTGGTTGAAAGGTACCTTAAACACTTCTTCATCCTCACATGGTGTATAGGTGAGACAAATTTGCATTATTTTTCTCTAATAATCTGTAATTTTAAAAATATATATTTTAATAATAAAAAATTATTTTATGTATTTTTTTAAAATCCTATTCATTAAATCTAATTGGATATAGTTCTAATTTGAAATTAATTTGAAGAGAAATTGTACTTTTTAAGACTATAATATCAAATAAAAACTACTCTAATTTCATATTAACCGACTTAGATCCATCTTAACCCTGGATCTATCAAGCACCGAGAGGAATCCAATCTCTTGAGGTGGAAACTTCTTTTTCTAGTGCAAAACTTGAGGAAATGTTTGCACCTCGAGAGATTGGATCCCTCTCGACACTTGATAGTTATAGGGTTAATATGGATCTAGGTTGGTTATATAATGCTATATAATATCTGTATTTGTATTTGTGTCTCTTTGTTATTCCCTCTCTCTATCTCACCCCCAAACATACACACACTCTCTCTCTCCCTCTCTTCCCCTTCTTTGTCTATCTCTATCTTCCCCTTCTTTCCCTCTCTATCTATATCCTTATCTCTATTCCCTCCTACTCTACTCTCTCCATCATTCCCTCTCCATGACTCCCTTTCCACCCCCTCTCTCTCTCCACCTTTATTACTCTATGTTATTCTTGTTCCCTCCCTCTCCTCCCCCCTCTAGTTTCATCTCTCTCTCCTCATCTCTAACTTCCTTCCTCTCTATTCCTTATCTCCCACCTCCCTCTATCTCTCCCCACCAAATCACTCTCCCCCTCTCTCTCTTCCATCCAAATCTATCACTGTCTCCCCCCCTCCCTATCCTTCTCCATCTCTCTCTCTTCCCCTTCTCTCCCTATCTCTACCCTCTCATCTTATTTCTCTTCCCTCCTCTCCTCTCTCCCTGACTCTCTCTCCATTTCTCCCTTCTCACTCCTATCTCTATCTCCACCTTTATCTCTCTATGTCTTTGTTATTTCCTCCCTCTCTCTCTCTCTCTCTTTCTCTCTCTGTCTCTCTCTCTCTCTCTCTCCCCCCTTAATCTTCCTTCCTCTCACTCTCTCTCCCACCCATCACTCTCTCTTTCTGTCTCTCTCTTCCCTCCAAATATTTCACTATCTCCCTCCCTCTCTTTGTCCCCTCCCCAACTCTCTTTTAAATTTGATCACATTGTT